>PPHD01008642.1:0-13436 GCA_002909625.1 Bambusicola thoracicus | reverse complement strand
TTTTAAAAAAAAAAAAAAAAGTGGTAGGTGTGTATTTACATGAAATACTGCAGAAGAATATGATAAGGCAAAAATATCTCCATAAGGACAATATAATTTAAGACAGGCAGGGTGTTACTTAGAAGACAATATTTCTGAGGAGTTAAACAGATCAGTATGAACATTTTCACTTAATCAAACATTGCAATAGATGCCATGCAGATTACTTAACCTATATCCGAAATGCAGAACGGGACTTGTCCAGTTTTCACCGAAACTGTGTTTATAACTTGTAAATTATATACTACAAGGACAAAACAATGTTAGATACTGTAATGTGTGTATTTTGCTGTGACCTGATAGGTCATTCAGTGATGAGTTGATTCAGTGTTAAAAATAATGAGCAATCACACAATCCAAACTCAGACTGCTATAAAACCTCAGCCTTTTCTCTTTCCTTTCTATTATTTTCTTTCATCTGATTTAAACATAATATCTTTTCATATTGGTTTGTATGGTTTCAACCTGATTCCAAAACACATGAAAAAATATATATATACATGATACACTGGGCATATAATGGGACCATAAGACTACTTGCCATCCCTTTAATAAAAATGCAGTGAAAAGCTAGAACATCAGGCATCTTATTTTAGGTTCTTGTGTATGTTTTTAATATAATTACAACCATTCCAGTTATTATGGACTTCACAGAGACTATTCGACTTTCTTTCCTCATCACATCACAACAAACTGCTGGACATCTAAATCTCTACTCTCTGCAAACAGACACAGTAGATTCATACAGAGATTATTAGCACAGATACTCCATTGTGAGGGTTGCATCCAAATAAACTGAAAATAAGTCATACACGCCTGCTTTTCTCCAAGAGCACAGCGTTAACAATGAAATTTCCTACTGCTTTAACATACAGGTCTCTTGAAATTTCCTGCATGCTCCCGCTTGCTTTCACTCCATAAATACTTAATAGGTGGCCTTTAAGTTGAACTCTGGCTGATAAGTTTTGAGGTTTGGTGGTTGCTTGGGTTTTGTTTTATTTTGTTTTGTTTTGGCAGTTCTACTCTCCTTACTGTAAATACACAATAGTGAAAAGTTTCTGAGGAAGAAGAATAATAGTCTGCAAATTCTTATTCAAGTAATGGTATAAATACCAACAGTTCTGCTTGATTTCTCTTGGAATATTCTACCCAACAAACTGCAATATTATTCCAGAACCAGCTGCAGACCAACTAGTGTCTTGGAAATCATGTCATTGCTGCATCTACATTGCTTCTGGTACCACCACTAGCTACTACAGATTTAGTTGGAATACCTCTGCTGCTCTAAGCTGAGATCAGGGACCTAACAAATTCCAATCACAATGGGCAGTGAGGAGCAGGGGCTGTAGTGGATTTTTAGTACTGTTTGATATCATCCAAAGCTTAATAGCTCCAGGAATTCAAGAAACAGTTCAGCTTGCAAAATCACTTTCTAAAGCTGTGAACATCTGTGTTCTTCGTGGAATGCCCTATTCCTTTAAAATCTCAGTCTTTTTATTGTCTTTTATGAGTCTAAACTCTCAAAATATCAGTTCCAAAATTCACTGGCCTGATGACAGAAATAGAATAAGTCCTATGACTGAGGAACAAGCCTGCTGTTCTCTTTCTATTTCTGCATACCCTCTCTATTGTTCACAAATATTTCAGACTTTCAAAGAAGGAATAAAGAAATATCTTCATGACATGTGGAGACAGGCCATATTTAACAGGGGAATAGAAAATTTATTCCTCTAACAGCAGGTACACGAGTAGTTTCATTATCATTATATCCTTCTTATTTTATGCTTTTGAAGTCTCCTTACAGGTGGCTGGGAAGCTGGACATGAGCCAGCAGTGTGCACTTGCAGCCTGGAAGGCCAATACTATCCTGCATCAAGAGAGGGAGATACGGTGGTAAAGGAAAAATGCAGTGGGAGTAAAAAGGAAAAGGACAGTAAAGAAGGTTAAATATATAAAGAATGGATTGCAGTGAGAACATTCCTGTTTTACTTGATACTATTGTCATAAAAACTCACACAATCAAAGATCTAGATGAATAAACACACCTTGTATCAAAGCTGATTATACAAAAATACTGCTGTATTATTATCAATTTTACCTACTACTCTTATGTTAATGAATACCTATAAAAGTGTAAAATTATCTCACAGCTCTCATCAGCAAGACACATTACCATCATTAGAAAATATATTGTGAGAGTTCCAATGAAATTTCCATCCTTATTTTTATCATATTTTTATCTTTATCTTCTAAGTTTACTTTTATTTTAGTACCATTATTCTGCTTTGCTTTACTCTAGTACTTTGCATCTGATTTCAGGACCACTGCAATCATATTTTCCAAAAAACTAAAGCCCTCTTCCAAGGAGTTTGGTTGCATATTATGACACAGTGTCACGCCACTGTTGTTGAGTTGTAACTGAGTCGCAAGCAACCAGTCATGGTCTGAAACAGTTAATCATGAAGCTACACAAACAGGCAACATGAAAGGAAAAGGAATTAAATGTACACATTGAAATTGTATTTCTTCTGATATGACTCAACTCTCAAGTCTCTGCTGCACATTAGCAGCTAGCTAGTTGATTCAAACCCTTCTTGATTACAATTTAATTATAGGATTATAAATGCGATGTCATTTAGCATTTTGACAGTCAAATTAACCAAATACATTACTTACCACATCAGTCTAGGCTGGTAAAGTTGCATGCATGAAAGACAAATTATACTTATCTCAAGCGTTCCTTATAGAGCGTACTCTGTATCTCTGGGGTTTCAGAAGACACTCAGAACAAATTTCAGGACTCCTTTTCTTGTGGTCGCAGGTCTCCTTGAGAAATGAGGGTTAGATTTTTGCCTTATCAGGTGTTAAATTTTCAGAGTGAATCCTGCCCTTTGTCAAAATTGATGATGATTACCACATCAACAAAAATGGGGATGTGTGAGAGCCTTCTTCACCACACAGGGGCAGTCCAGAAAATAGACTGCTGGTTTCTCTCACAAGTGAAGGTCTCCCAAAGTTCAAAAAATATGCTTAATTCCAAGGACTGGTAAAAAAATCAGACAAATGACAAAATTCAGGACTGGGGCCATGAGAAAACAGCAAAAAGGAGGTAACAGGATGGCACTGTTGTGGGAAAGGTGTTGCTGTTCTGATCTTTTTGTGTTTTACACTGGTTCCATGCTGACCATAAGGTTTCTGTTTATTAATTGTTGCTTCTAATCAACAAAGTTTGAACTCTGCTACCAAAGTCAGAGTGGATTTCAGGTGTGGAGGTAGAAACTGACAGGAATTTTGGTCCTTAGAAGGACAAATTCCAGATAAATCTTTTAAAAATTAAGGAAGCAATATGTTAGGTCTGCTTCTTCATCTCTAATTCGAGGTAGAAATGAGAAGACTTATAGCAACTTTCAGATCTTGATTAGTGGGTCCAAACCTGGAAACAACGCAGTCTGCTGAGCAGTGCTGATAGGCACACGCTGGACTAATTACAAACATCCTTTAGATGAGCAAAACTTTACAACTGCCATAGATTTAAGCCATATTGTAAATTTAATTGCAATTATTCACACACAAGTGGAATGAGCCATTTCCCCTTTTCTATTGAAGTTCATTTATCCTCTTTTAATGCCACCACACATCATTTGGCAAGGACCACTGTTATTGCAACTTCATCATATCATTTCTGGAGAGCAATCATTTTGGCACAGCAATATATGAGACTGTACCATATGGCCTTAGCACGTAAAGGGAATAGGATCTTCTCCTTTCCTCTTCACAATGCTTTACGTATAAGTGATATATCACTATATCTTCTATGAAGTATATGAAATTGTGAGTTTTTGTCAAGTCTCCAGTCACTAAAAAATTCTCAGGCCTTTTAAGTCTGGAGTCTCATTACTGCTATGTCTACCAATGCTAAAAGTTAACTTAAACTTCGAGATGTTAAATTTAAATTTCCATCCAAAGTAAAGTTTTTAATTCAGTGAATTTCATTTCACTTGAAAACGTAGAAACATAAACAACAAAGGTGCATTAGTCAGATCACTATCTTTCAAGAATCGTCAAGTAGCTTGATCACCTATTTCTGGATGACATCAACAGAAACGGAAAAGGAAATTACATATGAAAAATACTAAAAGTTGTTCAGCTTTGGCACACACTTCTATAAATCTGATTCATTACGTAAAAATAATTCTGTATAATCTAGCAGTTCTGAAACTTTAAACCTTCTACAAAAAGTTGTTAAGTATGGAAAACTCTAAATGATAGTTTTATAGTCTTAAGACACAATCAACATAGAAAACATGCAAGGAGATTACTCTGAAGCTTGTGGAAAGGAGTAATAAAATGGAATATACTGTAATTACCTCATCAGAAAAAGTGTTCCCTAAAATTATTCTGGAAATTTCTGGAGTAAAAAGTACACTGCAAAATTAGTACTAGTTTGTTGAAACAAAGAAGAAAAATGAGATGCAAGAATATTAGAACACTGATCAGGGACAAAAAGGAGGCACCCCAGCTCCACTGAGAACGAGAGTGGTAAAACAGTAGAATAATTACTAAAACTGTTTTCCTTCCACAGTTTATCCATCAAGTAAAAAGAAAAAGAAAGAAAAATAAAAAGAAAAGCAAGAAAAATTCCAGGGTAGTAGAAATGAAACAAAGCCAGGCAGAATAAACTGAGCAGAAAGAAATGGAGACCTAAAGTTCAGTGATTTTATACGCCGTATCAGGAAAAAATACCTCCAGGCACACAGAGGAAAGCAAGAACACAAAGAAAAGGGACATGCACTGATTAACTACACCTATTCAGCAAATAGCTTGATATGTTTTACTCCGTTTGCCAAGTCTTAAGATTTAGCGAAATGTAATACAAGAGATGAGAAGATCCTCAGCTACATGGATTTACATCAGCCGAGGAATTTACCCAATACCTTGCAATGTAAGTTCCTCATCTTGCTGTTACAGACTTCTCCATGACACTACCTAATACACACATCTCTGAAAATGAAAACTCTGTACAGGATGCTCCATATGTAGGTTGGCTACAGGAGCTCCTCTCTCACTCATCTCCCAGAGCAATGGAAAACATTCTACTTGAAGGAACAGTGCAGTGTATTTCCTGAGAAGTTTTCCCCTCTCCCACCATGCCCTGCTGATCATGTACTACATGGCTAATGAGGCCTGCGACAGAAAGGTGTGTCAAGATACTAAAATTTGCTTTTCAGGGGAGAACTGTCATTTTGTTTTGTAACTTTCCCCATTCTAGAGGTAGTTGGTAATGTTCCCCTACAATAATGCTTTACTTTCAGACTATGTATAACATAGCATTCTGAACTGTCTTAAAGGACCCATTTCCCCCTCTTTCAGATATGAATTATATTCCCAGATTTCTGTTGGATTTATGACATAGCCCCACACATGCAGCTTACTAACTCAAGTACACACAGGGCTCTGAAAAGCAGGACAGGATGCCTATGTGCACCACAAAAAGTTCTATGAAACTGGTGGATGAAAATTAATATCTAAGTGCTAAATATTATATTGAGCAATTTCTTAATTATTCTAATCAGGTTTTTAATATCCTTAATTAAGTGTCATTTCAGAGTATGATTTGAAGCTGCTTTTTGCTACCCTAACTAAGCACTCTAGACAGGGTCCCACCAAGCCCCATATGAGACCATCATTTAATGCACCATCTGCCTAAGCTTCTTTCACTCTACTCCCTTAAAGGCTTTTCAATACATAGTTGCAAGCCAGGCACCTGCAGTCAACAAACTTGTGCTTGAATATCACCCGCATCTCATCATTTCCTCATCCTTTGATGGTCAGGAAATACATGTAGCTTGCTTCTAATGTGATCTCCTTTTAGATTTTTCTTTTAATATTCTCTGAACTTCTGCTGACTCACTGTGTTTCTTTACAGGAGACGGCAAGCAGAGCCTCTTTATCATAAGTGTCCTTTGATCCTGCTTTCTGTCTTGCCTGTCTCTCCCTCCTTTGTTCAGTACACCCTGTAAGTGCCCTCTGATCTCATGCACTCTGGCCTCCCTTATTCATTCTTATAGTACAAAGGAAACTGCCTTTTCCAAATTTATAGGTGGACCTCTTCTTCTGAAACCCATACATTGACTAGAACTTTCAATGTTTTAATGTTATTTGTTTTGTTTCTACAAGCTTTAGTTTTTTACTGGCACACTGCATCACTGCACATTTTTTCTACACCTGAAGCATTACTTCTTTTGTGAAATAATGTATATTTCCTTTACAATGTTCTTTTGTACATAATCTTCAACTTGTGTTGTTTTTGTTTTTTTTAACACAGACTGTTCTGCACCAAGATAGCTCAGCAAAGATTGCTAACACTTAACGTACTCTACACATTAATTCTCATTTATAGGTAGGCAGCTTGAGGATCCCTTTATTGCTGTTCAGCAAAATCAACCCAACCTGAAACTTAAACCTGAAAGTAAAAATCCTTTCATATGTCTCCAAATTTCTTTATTTTATTTACAAAGAGTGAAGAGTAGCCAGGCCAGCTCTTTCTCAGGGAACCTCTGAAGGACAGGTGTGTCTCCTACCTGTGTACACCATGTTTTCAGCTTTCAGCTCCCCAGTGCATCCATGACCCCACAGAAACCTTAATTGTGGAGGGACAGGAAGAGGAGCTGAGGATGTATTGTAATTTTGCACTCAGAAAATGCAGCACCATAATTTTAAAAAATTGAAAATAATAAGAAATCAACAAAAAACAGAGACAGCTGCACTGTCTGGACCTTGCTGCAAGCTCCGAGACAGATGGAATGGCAAGAATTGTCAGCACTGCACCCTCTTTTTCCCTCAACTCTTGGAGATTAAGTCCTTCCCACGCTCTTCCTCTTGGATGAAGTACCTTTTCCTTCTTATGTTTTTTTTGGCATTTTATTTGCAATACCTCATAAAATAACATAAGGTCCTGATAAATCAGTGCAAAACAACTAACTACATATGCCACAGCATTTGAGAGCTCAGTTCTCCTTCCTGGTGATGACCCAATAACATCATTCAGTTCAGATGTGTATTGTGGTGTCCTAGAAAAGAAGCCCCCCTCAAGTTATGCACAGATAGTATTCTCCTGTACCAGCTCTTCAGTGCATTTGCTAGTTCAAAGGGGACCAAGTACATTCTAACATGACCATCCAGCTTCAGCTTAAGGCCCTGTAGCTGCTGACTGTGGATGAGAAACATGCTGCAGGACATGTGACTACACAATTTATCTTTGACATTTTATATAAGCTCCATTTCCAAATCTCAGTCTCTCCACACACTTGACTGTTTCTTCTGAGTTCATTTTCACCTGCTTCCCTTCAGCATGTGCAGATGCTTAGAGCAGGCTAAACCCTGCAGGTATTGCTGACCTCAGAAAATATTGAACAGCCTTGCCTTCAGCGATACCCTGACTCAGGTAGAGACATGCTGTTTTCTGGCATTTTTAAAAATTCTTTCTATACACAATGCAGTGTATGCTAAATGGTGCTGCAAATTCAAGCCTTTTCAACTGTAAGCATCTTCCCATCCCTTGCTGTTCCCTTGTATTTTATTGTCACACAGCTAAATTCTGTTGTCCAATTCATAACCTTTTTGCAGTGTTTAAAGTCAGCTGAAAGTGTTAAATTCTAATTTGCCAGTGCCAGGAAACATGAAATCTCTGACTGAGTCCTTTTTTAAAAAGCATCTGAGGAGATGGCTCTCAAACTTCTGCGTGCCACATACTTACTGTGAAGTCTGACAGAGAAAAATGTGTGTTGGCAACACTGCTTAATCCACATCGAAAAAAAGAAAATTGAAGCCATACTTCTAGCAAGATTGGTTAATGATCAATAGCGACAGGTAGCTATAAACACAGTAATGGAGATCCTCTCATATTCTCTCTCATCCTCTCACGCAGCCTTCCCATAACTACATTTCATGAAAATTAATTTGTTCTGACTCCCACTCTGGGCAAGCTTCCACAAAAATAACATGAGATTGGGGGGGGAAAAGAAAAAAAGGAAAGAAAAAAAAGTCAAAGAAATTTCCCATGAAGAGAAATACAAACAGCTGTAACACTGTAACACTAAACAAAAACAGCCTAACCCATCTGTGTAATAAAAAAAAATGCAATTACCATAGAGTAAAAGAAGAGGGTGCTCCTGAGGAGTCTTCTCTGTTGGAAACTCAATATCTGTAGAATATCACTCTCAAGAGATGAGAGGGGACAGAAGAAGTTTATGAACAGTCTGAAAAGCACTTTTGTTCTGGTAAAATGCCTAGAGGTTTGACCACTAATTGTTAAAATTCTGATTTTCCTGAGACTATTTCTTACTTATTAATGGGATGTTCCCAGAAGCATTTCCAAGAAGAGAAGAACCATAATATCCAACTGAAAATGTCACATTTTTTGACTTCTTAAAATAGGCAGTCCAGAAGATGGGGCTGAATTTCAATCGCAATGTAGAAAGGCAAATACAGCTTTCAAAATAACTCAATCATTTCTCAACCGACAACAGAGCAAACGAGAGAGTGAAGGTCCTGCAGTTGCTGGGCTAACCACACTCAGCAGAAGCCTCTTGGTCTGGGAAGACCCAAACAGGAACACAACAACTTGGAGAAGCTTCTTATTCAAAGCCAAAAGAAGTCTGGTGGCTTCCTGATGTAACACAACCAGTAGGTTCACTTGAACTACTGAAGTCACTGGAAAGATCTCATTCTCTCACTGTGATATTCTGATGTAAATTCTAGCTCTATCCAGGAGTATCTCACCCTCCCACTTCAGCTGACTGATCTGGCGTCTGGCGTGCTACCTGGACATAGTTTCAGAGTGCCTGTGCCTGGACACAACATTGCTACACTGAGCATCCTCCTATCAGGGACACACAACTCGAATTTTTTAACACAGCTTATCTGGTTTTGAATGTATTGTCAGGAGACTTGCATGTCCCATATTCTTAAACTACCATGGGCAGATTTCTTACTTACTGTATTAGATTAACAATCATGATTTCATTTAGCATTAGCAAGGATGTCAGTTCTATTTCAGTGAAAGTCTCATTAATTCAGGGTAATTTATATAGGATTTAAAATGTGTTTAAGTAGCTTCCTGCAATGAAAGTGATTTCTAAGCTTCCTAGAGTGATTATATGTTCATTATCACTTTGTGCATGCTTTGACATGTTACAAAGACTCCATTGCTTCAGAAAACTACTTTTGGAGGTATGAATTTAAAATGTGGGAATATTAAGTCTTGACACACATGGATCTGCAGAATCAAGACACCTACTCTGAGCACCCTTAGACATAACTTAAAATATAAGAGAGCATACCAGAAAGCATACTGGCAGTAAGAGTTTGTCAGTAAAGAAACATACCTCTACATTTCAAAAAGAAAATAAACACAAATAACAATTCTGCCTGTCTAAGTGAGCTATAAAAACATTAAATCAAATGTACTAATTAATGGAAAGCTTCATTAACCGTTATTTCTTGGCAAAATATAAGTGTAATAGGATAACAGTAAAGGTAAATAAATGCAGCACATATGTAAATTACATATGTGTATATTTGAGATATAGTAGAACTGACTAAGCAGAAGTATCAACACAAAACCAATTTGCACAGTTAGCTAAGAGCAGATAAAGCTCAAATCTATATTTATTGGATCTAAAAATTATGAATGAAATTAAAACAGTATCACAGAATTGCAGGGTTTAGAAGGGACCTCAAGAGAACATCAAGTCCCCCCTGCTAAGCAGTTTCCTACAATAGTTCACACAGATAGGGGTCTGGGTAGGTCTTTAATACCTCCAGAGTAGGAGTCTCTACAATCTTTCTGGGCAGCCTGTTCCAGTGCTCTGTCACTCACAGTAAATAAGTTCTTCCTCGTGTTTGTATGGAACTTCCTGTGTTACAGTTTCTGCTCATTGCCCCTTATCACATCACCACACGCCACTGAAAAGAGCCTGACCCATCCACTTGACTCCCACCCATTAGATATTTATAAACTTTTATGAGATCCCCTCTAAGTCTTCTCCAGACTGAACAGCCCCAGGTCTCTCAGCCTTTCCTCATTCAGAAGATGCTCCAGGCCCCTAATCATCTTTGTGGCCCTCTGTTGGACTCTCTTCAGGAGATCCCTGTCCTTTTTGAACTGGGGAGCCCAGAACTGGACATAGTACTCCAGATGTGGCATCCCCAGGGCAGAGTAGAGGGGGAGGATCACCTCCCTTGACCTGCTGGCCACATTCTTTTTGGTTTCCCCAGGATACTATTGGCTCTCTTGGCCACAAGGACACACTGCTGACTCATGGGCTACCTGCTCTCCACATGGGCAAACAGAAGCAACATTATAATAGTATCTGAACTATTTACTTTTCCATAAGAAGGACGGAAATGCCTTGTGCTACCTTGAAGACTTAGAAATATTTAAAGCTGCAAAGTTTCTTCTTTGTGGTATTCCACCCAGACTAGGCTAAGTCTGGTGTCTATCCTCTAGGAGTTCAGAAAAAAGTTGAGAAAGATTGCCAGACAACCCATATAAAAAAGGCCTGAGTCCACTTGAAAACTATATCAGTCAAGACTTCTGCATTTTCCACTGCCTTTTGGTCACCCAGAGAAATACAGAACAAACTGTCCATACAAAGAGCATCCTGTAAATGTTGTAAGCAAATCTGGTTCACTATAGAAGTGATTTTTCTTCTAGATTTGTCCTACCTTTCAGCCTTTAAAATCTGATAACTCCTAGAAAAGAGTTGCCACACTACCACAGCATTTCACTGATGACAAAAGTCCTGTCTCTAGTCCTTGAGGAAGACACATTTTTATTCATATTTAACCTAATCCACATTTAAGGAGATGTTACCGCATAGATAATTTTCTCTACAGTTAAACAGAGCAGAGCTCCTTTGCTTTGCAGTCTCCATTTCAATCTGCATCGTGAGTTTCCATGGAGATTTGCAAAGGGAGAGATCTCTGCTATGTCAAATCTGGAGAGCACAAACATTTTCTTTCCAATATTTAAGCAAACAAATCCAGAAAGAACACCTTGCCCTTAAGCTCCTTACCTTGATTCACAGCTTCAGCCTCCTGCCTGATCTCAGAAAAAGTTAAAATCTCTGAGCTTCAGTCTCCTGTAAATATAACAGTTCTTCCCTTCTGCCACGTTTTGCCATTCTTGTGTACTTCAAAGGTACAATCTTTAGGGCATGGAGTCTCTTACTAAAATTTTGCACATTGTTTAAAGGAAAAAAGAAAAGAAAAAGGAAACATTATTAGTTTGAGAATTCATAAATGAAGTATTCACTCTTGTTCACACCAATTTATGCCAAAGAGATGATTTTCTATAAGCCTGGTAAGCTCCCAAGCTTCTGTAAGATATTTTTCCATTTCTCTCAACAGGTGCAACTAGTGCTTTCAACCACCAGTGATTAGACCTTGTCATCTGAGCATATATATGTTTAAAGTTCAGAGCAGAACTAGCTTAATTATGGTGATAGGTATAATCAGATACTGCTAAATAAACGATTAAAACAATTAACTGAATTTTGTAAGACACTGAATACACACACAGCAACACTATATTGCTTTCAAACATTGCAGATGATTTGGTTATTATAATACTTAGGGGAAAGCCATTTGCACTGACAATAAACTAATCTAAGAATTTTGTCTACACAGTTTCTATGCGTGAAAACTGTAAACAGCCAGCACTGAGGAAAAGGAAAGGGAAAAACATCTATAGAAAAGTTGTGTGACAAACATACTATTTTCCAAAGGATTTAAACTTCTTTTTCTGATTTATACTCTTTCTTGATTTTTGTCAGCATCTTACACAAATGCTTTCTCTAAGCAGTTTTTCTGTAAGGTTCAATATTAGCACATTTTTATCATTTGATTTTTTTTAAGTAACTTCATCAAGGTAGGATTCAGTAAATTGAACCTAGAGAGCGGCCCAAGATTAAATGCTATGGATAATCTTCAACCCAGCATTCTGTCTTTCCCCTAACATTGTAGTATGTATATTAAAGAATAATCGAAAGGAAAAAAATTACTTTATTTCTCATGCTGAAGCTGGTTCCCAGGCTTAAATTTTATGGGTAATATTCCTGATCAAGTTTTAAATAAACAGTAATAGAGACCAGAGGTGAAAGATCAGCTGAATAGTAAGTTCCATAGTTTTGTAAAATAGAGTTTATGACTTAATTTACCAAGTTTTTGCAACACATGTGAAATTTACCAGTCAAAAATTATGAAATCATCTATTCCCCTTTTCTCACTTAAAAATAAGGATTCTTTCCCTTCTTTCCCGCTGTCTTCTCACCTATATCTTTCTTCCCTTTCAACTCCATTAGCATATTTTCTTACTGTTATATTCTCAAGTACATTGAGCTGAGAACAAAATTCTTGCAAGGGAAACATCTAACATCTGTGGAGTTTTGAGAGAATGAAGACTCAAAGCAATAGGAATCTTCTGAGCACTGTTTTTCACAAAGGTTCACCAATAAAATGATCACTGCAGGGCTCTGCACTTTCCAAAAAACAAACAAACAAACAAAAAACATAGATGACATCTTTAAAACAATTCAGTGTATACCTTAAACTGTAACACAGTACATTTATGTAACACAGTACATTTATTTTGGCACTTAAATCCCTCATTTCCCCAAGGACAAACTATGTACGTCTCAAGTAATGATGCCCAGATGGTTCTATGGATATGCCTTAGCAGTCAAGTTTCTGCTGGTGCAAACTGGCAAAGTCTCTGATCTCTCATATGCTCTCTTGAAAACTCACAAGCAATTTAATTTTCAGGATAGCACAGTAATGTTAGTTGGTCTAACAGCCTGCTTACGAACCAGTTTTTCAACAGTAATATTTGCCATTATGATTTTGAAATGTACTTTCCAAAAATTCACAGTATTTATTCAAAATATATTGTTTTGCAACCATTCATGCCACTAAGCTTGCAAGTGAGAGGAAATCTCCAGGGGTGTGAACAGTGCCAAAACAAATGCACATACTTAGTCAAATAAATATTTGCAGACTTTTTTTTCAGCATTCACCAAGCTTTAGTGTCAACACATTTGCGATCACTGCAATTAGCAGCAAGTGAGACTTCAAGACTGTGATATAGGGAAATATTCTTAAAGGAAAAGACCTCACTTGATTTGCTAGAATGATGAGGAGATAAACTGGAACTGAACAAGCAGCACATGGTGTTTCTAAGGAGTTATACAAGCTTAGCAGAAAAAGCTGCACCGTTAGTTCACTTAATAGAACATTCTGTTACTGTTAATTTGCTCTGTAGCTGCGCAGAACAAAAGAGGAATATATAACTTTATTTTAAAAAGAAGTGAAAGAAGACTATATAAAATAATTACACT
>PPHD01008641.1:0-21534 GCA_002909625.1 Bambusicola thoracicus | reverse complement strand
AGAGCCCAGAGATAATAACACATTTGTTTTCAACTGATATAGGCCAAACTGGAACCATAAATTTGGTAGTAATAGTTTGTTACCAGTTGTTTGATAGATTTACCACTCTGTGCCACTGTCTGCTGAGCTTTGAGTTTGTATCTTATCTTCATTATTATTTTGTATGGTTCTGTTATCCCTGCTTAGACCTATTAACATGAAAATGTCCAAATGGTAAGGTGGGTGTGGAGTCATGTCTCCAAGGAGCAGCGTAACCTTGCTGCTGAATTGCTGAATCTTTCAAAACCAGACTGCCCAGAATGTGCTGCAGGGAAAAAATACACGGCGTCAGCAGGGAAATGGACTGCTTTAAGTGACCGAAAAAAAAGTGTTCTCCAATGCTAACTTTTGTGATTCCACAATAAGAAAATATTGATTTAATGAGCCAAAAGAAAGCAAAAACTTATTGGGGGAGGGATGAATTTCATGATGATTTAAAAAAAAAAAATCTGGAAAAAGTGTGTTTCTAACCTACATCTTGCAGGCAAACCCAGAAGCTATCATTTGTCAGCAAATAATAATGCATGGGGTGCATCCTTTTCTTTATGAAAACAGAATAAATCTGAAATTCTTCTCTGCTGGAAAGAAATTTAATATTTAAAGGTAATTTGACCTGTACATGTGTGTGCCATGAATCTTTTATGTGACCTACAGCAAATGTATTTATATAGTATTATTCTGAGGATAGTTATTTCTTATTCATTTTCTGGGATATTATTTTTCTTTCTTTGACTAACGTACATTTGGCCTTCTCATTTCCCTACTCAGTTGGATCTGCGTTAACCTTCCTATTTATACCTTTTCCCCCAGTTTTCAAGGTCTGATAACTAACACTGGACCATATATGGATAATAGAATGATAGAACTATTCTTTTTGCTAACATAAAGATGCGTCCAAATTATTTCTTTTCATACCCCTTATTTCTATTGTTACTGCGGTTCCTATTACATAACTGAGTTAACAATGATGTGTCTGGTGAAGAGTGAAACAATGAGAGATTGGAAAAGTGCTTTTTTCAATTGTTCCACTTTAATTTCAGTTCCTTTGTAGAAAGAATCTGTGGGAGCTTCAGATGGTCTTGGGTAACATTATTTCTGACCAGATCTCTCTGTAGAGGACAGATCTCATAGACTGCAATTCTGCACAAGGGTCAGTGCAACATACACACCCCTTACAAACCACTTAGCAGTATTTTGAAGTAAGCTTGCCTGGATTCAGAGGGCTTATCATCTCTTGATGACAGTGAATTTTGTACGCTGAAATCCTCGTGTGTAGGTTTGTTATGAGGGCTTTGATTGACAGAAAGGCTTCGCTTGGGACATCAGGGGAGGCTACTGCCTCCAGCCCTGCCTCTTCTGTGCAGATAACTGTGCTGCTCGTCAGTCAGCTCATGACATACCGCATAGCATTTTATGGTAAGCTGTCACCAATTTCATCTGATTTTCAGAATGCACTGTGAAACTGCAATGACTCAGGGAGCTGATTGACTCTGTATCTCATCTGATTGTGGAAGGAGTGGCAGGGATCTCTGTTTGGGTCACCTTTTCCAGATGTCCATGTAGATGTCCAGGGATGTCCACTGAGAGGGCTCAAGGGACATGTTCAAAAACAACTACTTCTAACACACTGAGTCCACTATGTGCTGTTGAACTGCCCTGAGAAAATAGGTCAGCAATGAAACAGCCATGGGTTGGATGTGTGGTCCCTGGGAAGGGCAGGGAGGAGATGCAGGTGGGCCTATTCTTGCTGGTTGTCATTCTCCAGTTCTGGTTCTGAGTTTCAGGATTTGTTAAAATTTGAGCTTGGGAAAGAGGAATTTTTTTCATACGTTATTATAACGTTTTTTTCTGATGTCATGGAAATATAAACAGTTCTTATTAAATCCTGTTATTTAATACAAAACACAAGGTTTGGGACTAAACTCTTTGGCAGGATCCTTCAAATATCACACTGGCAGGAGCACAGAGAAGAAATTCATATCTATGAACTGTCTGTATTACTTGACACATTTTTGTTGGGAAAGCCAGTTTGGTTCAGACATAGCGTAATCATACCAAACCATTTACCCTTTCCTGAGTCTCCGGTTGACCTTCATACTCCAGTGAATCTTAATTTTTAAGCTTTAGGGAAAGATAGCCTGTTGCTTCAGGATCTTGCTTAAAGCCTCTAGTGGCATGAAATGTCTTGTTTAAAACCTCTTAATGCTGTAAATCAAACTGCGCCTCTCACACACTTGAAACTGAGGCACTTGGTGGGCTGAGGAGAAAAGTAAGCAAGCAAGTAGAAATGGTAATTAAGCATAAAAAAATCCAAAACAGAAGGCTGAAGTGCAAAATATAGAAAATAACATGTCTATACATGTACAGACACGAGCACACAGATGAATGTCCATGTGTGCACACGTATATATGCACACAGAGTAACATTACCCAAAGTCTGATTATAATCAAAGGGGACTCAAATACAACTATTCATCTTCTTTGTTTTTCTCTTCTGTCATGAAAATTTGTAGGTAGGATCTACAACTGTTTCATTATTTGTCTGAACGATGCACGCTGATGTTTTATCTGGCTACATGTAACTAGGTGTTTATGTGTATGCACATAGTTTTGTTTCATCCATGAGTTTATTGTTCTTGTTTCCACATGTGAAGATCAGAGTATGAAAGTAAAAAGATGCAACTGTGATAAGCTGGTAATCATTCAAGTTACAAAGCTTATCTGAGGGTTGTTTCAGTGAAGGCACTGTAGATTCAAACCTTATAGGAATGAGGCTTTTCTGGTAATATTTAGAATGGAATCATTTGCTTCGACTGAGATATTTGAGGTGCTCAAGATAACGTAAAAAAGAAAAATGAAAAAAAAAACCCCACCAGAATTATCTGAACATCCATAAGAAGTTCAGATCAATCACTGAAGTAGTAGAGTTCTCACTTGCAACCTGACAGTTGTGTTAGGGAACAGTTTTGCAAAGATAGTCCCCAGGAATTTTGATCTCTGGCCCTCAAATTTGGCTTCCTTTGCTAGACAGAAGAAATGAGCACTTTGATCTCATCTTTAGCAATGGACACGTGGGATGTCCACATGGCATGTGAAGTCTCTTACCACACCAGAAAATTGAACTTGGCCTTTTGTGTGGTAGAATCATTCTACAACATAATGTTTGTAGCAGAAATGCTGAGTCACAGCCTGAAGCAGTGATTGAGCACCTGGTGTGAAGGCAGGGCCAACCCAGGGGAGCACAGGTGCATGTAATGAAATGCAGTGCAGCTGTGTGACCAGAAGTGGTGGAGCCAGTCCCAGCCCTCATTTAAGGGTTGGCAAGGGTAGAGATAAGGGTTTTTTGCTGGAGTTCCTTGTGTTCCTGGGGCTTTTTAATGGTAAGCAGATTTTCTTTCTTTATTTTTGTGTCTGCATCTGCTGCTTTTGGTCTTATTGTCACTTGCTGTAGCCTAGGACTTTGCTACCCTCCTGTTGTTGCTCTGTTTTTCATCTCTTTTTAGCAGTGTTATAGAATATAAACAGTATACGAGCCTGAGATAAGAAGCAACCTAGATCTGTGCTGGCCCAGGTGTATATTATTTCTTTGTGTAAGACACTGTAAACATGCTTAGAAGTAATGTAAAGAAAAAAGAAGTTGTGTTTTTCTTGTTTCTTTGTGGTGCTTTATCTGAAGAGGACTCACTCTAGATTCATTTAATATTTCCATGGTGTTGTGTCATGAGATCTTTCAGCTTAGTGTGTTTCCCAGTCACTTGGTGCTTTCTGGAAAAAGAAAATTCTCAGCCTAGGAGGCTGATGTGAGTTCTCAAGGTACAGAGCACAGGAAGCTTCTCAGAAGTAAATTCTCCTGCACGTGCAACACATGAATTTTCAATTTATGAAGATGAGATTTTTAGAGCTAAGAGTAGGCAATAGCAATTTGTCCTTTGGGGATGTTTTTAGGACAGATATCTCCATGTTGTCTTCACTGTAGGATGTAAGGCATCTCAGAAATTGTTTGAATTAGCAGCTAATCTGTGTTCAGCTCTCTCTGCTCTTTGCTGCTTTACAAATATTGGGAAGAGCACGCATTGTGAGTGGTTCTCTGCACTGATTAAGGGCACCTGGTGGTTCCTCTCAGAACTTCATGATTTTGTGAAATATCATGACAGGGAACACAAATAATTTACATCCAATCTTTGGCATTTGGTCATTATAAAATAAGCATAGTAGCAGTACTTGTAGATCAGTTAGGGGTGGGTCAGTTAAACTGTCCAAACCACCGTGGCTGGAGAAGGATTCCCCAGGCTCTAGATGAGTCTCTAGAAAACATGGCTTCAAGAGGCACCTGTTGCTATTCCCTTAATTAGCTGAAACAGGTATGGAGAGATTACAAATGTGCCTACCGGAGTCACAACACTCCTTACTTGTATGACTCACAAAAAATTCTCTTCTTTGTGGATTTACATCTGTGGAACCTTGGGGAGGTCTTAAACTGTTTTCTCAGTGCGCTCACTCAGATATCAAAAACCACATTCCTCTGAGCATAGTTGAATGATGTGCTGGCAGTGCAAGCCTTTCAAATGGTGTGACTAGGCAGTTTGTTCTTTCATCTGCTATCCTACAACAAAATATTCCAACGGATTTTACCAGACCCTGTAAAGTGGGAGAGGGGAGGGAAAGGTGGTCAAAAATACCAGTACTGCCCTCCCCCCTCATTTTCTCCTTTTTATTTCCTTTTTACTAAGCAAACTGACTTGAAAACAGAATAAAGCAGACTTGATCTCACTGTGCCTTGGCTGTCCCAGGGAACAAACTTGCACAGAGCCTAGAATGGATGTGTGTGTAAATTGCACATTTTAAACTGGTGGCTGTCCAAGATCAGAAGCTGTGGCAAAACTGGCACTTGTCCTGGAACTTAGCAGCTTCAGAATCTTGAACAGCTCTGCTATTGCACACTCATCTTGTGATTTGGATGTGGAGAGCTTGTAGATTCAAGTGCACCACTTCTGTAGATCAGGAGTGAGGAAGGGGATTTGGTATCTGTCCACTAGCATACCTCTTGCAAGCTGAGAGATGTTAGCATAACATATTGTAATCTCTTTCACACCCTCCAGGGCTCATAGGACACCATAAGGAAAAGTTTCTCAAGCTTACGCTGTTCTATAGGATACTAAACATTGTCTTCTGGGGGAATGGAAAGGTGTAGTTGTCACACTTTATGAAAGTATAACATCTAGATAATAAACCAATTAGCTCTCTGTCCTCATACCCAGCCCAGTATGATGTACTGGGGCCATGTTCATTGTTTTCTAGCTTTGAGGTGTTTGTTCCTTTTATCAAAGCAGAATAAAGATAATCTCAGGCTAGATCCTCAGATGTTTTCAATTGGTATTGCTCCACTCTGGCTGATGGGACTGATTTACTTCAACTGGGAAGTTGACTCCTCTTTCCTTTTCTCATTCTCAGTTCTCTTCCACCATTTTAGTACATTAGCTTTGGTTTTTGCCCCTTTTATTTTGCTTAATTGTGGCAAAAGATGTCAAAAAACTTTATGCCTTTATGTTGAGTTCTGAGCAAATGAAGTGCAGTTATAAATTAGGCAAGTAAACAGATGACAGAGGGAAGATTGTTTGCTCTGCAAGTCAGACTGGTTTCTGCAGAGGGAAAGATACTGTGCAGAAGGTAGGACCTCTGGTGAAGGAGTCATAAGTATGTTCTCTCTTGGCTTTACAGCAAAAGGTTAATTTGTCTGATCTCTTAGTAAACTTGATTTACAAGCTGACAAAGTGTGGAGAGGAGGCTACTTTTTGTAATACTTAAGTCACTGTAGGTTGAACTAGGAATGCTGAGGAAACAGCAAGCATAAAATGTTGGGAAGAAAGGGGGGAAAATTAGCATGGCAGAATGGGAATGGACACTGACACAGTAACTTGCTTATTAGGTTTTGGTTTACGTTCTCTGTCTTGGCAATTGATGCTTCTAATTATCTTTTCACCTTTGGTTGTTAACTGTTATCACAAGTAACCACCACCAACCTTGCCTCAAAAGTATTCACTAGGTAGTGTCCGATATTGTAATTAATAGTTAGTTTTCCCATATAAATGGGAATAACTAACAACAAAAAAAGAAAAATAGTCATGAGTCTGAGTCAAATGTCTTTCAACGATTAAAGTTTCTGTACTAAGAACAAGGTTAACTGCTGGATTCCATGACAGTCACACATGCCTGATATGTTTAGTATCTTAGATGCAATTTTCCTTTCCCCTTTCTCCCTATTTCTTTTTTATCCCGTGGAAGCTAAAACTTTATTATAAAATTGAAGATAAGTATATCAGTTTGCTGGATGCTGGCAGAGCAGAACACAAGCAATGAGAAGATAAGGGAATTTGGTCAAATACAAAAAATACCATGGAACCTAAACCAAATGACATCAGATAAGATGTCCACTGACTTTCTATTAAAAATGTAATAAATAAGGATCACAGAAAAATTCTTTTTTTTCCTCTAGCACTTTTTTGTTATTGTTCCTAGAGTTTCAGAAGTATATGTGTATTTAATGCTTTTCTTCCCCTGCTGTACCTATTTAGAACTGATAAATGCAAATCAGCTTATTGAGGTTCTGATGGGTTTCAATTAATGATGAGACTCTCAATGTGTTTTTAGTTTATAAATGTAATTATTTTCTTGTGAGACAGCCTTGCTGGCTGGCTTAGGGACTTAGCAATAGTAAAAACAAAAAATCAGTGAGTTCTGAAACGTTGAGCAGTAGGTCCCAGACTATGATGAAGAGTGGTAGGCGGTGAATTGGATAGGAATTGACTGCAGATCGGTATAAACATTAATGTGTTCAATAGTGCCAATGCTTGGATTTGGGTGAGTATTCAGCTTCCCAGATGAACTGAGGCTCTCAGTTGATGGCAGGAGCACAGTATGTTGAACTGGTTTATGAAGCAGAGCATAACTGTTTTGGAACTATTCAGCTGCATGGACTGGTGTTATTTGTGGTTGACAGAGACCTTTGCCACTTAGGCTGATGTCTCACCAACAGGGAAGAGAGGGATTATTTTAAAAAGAGAAAAGTAGAATTCTCTCTTGAGGTCTGTTAGTCATTGCAAAGTTCCTTCCATTCACCGCAGAATTCCAAAAATACAGTTTGTCTGCATGTCTGTAGAATGTCACCGATGAGAGACAGCTGCAGATAGCTTTACTGTTGTGCTTTCTTCACCCATCTGAGATGCTTTTCTGTGTTGATGCAATTATTTGATGATACAAAGCCACCTATACTATAGAGACTGAAAACAAGGCTGTGAATTGTAAACTATGTGTTTAACTGATGGCTTGTTGGGATTTACCTAGATTTCAGCATTGCTACACTGGGAGGTGGATGAGTGTTACATCACTGTGTAGGACTATAAAAAAAAAAAAAAGTATCCTGATTCATGGCACAGCCTCTTGGAGAGAGGTAGGGGAATTGAGGCTGCTCTTGACAGCAATCCTCTCCTCATTTCATTTCCTATGATACCTACAAACAGAAAACGGTCACAGTTTCAGTCCAGGCAATACATTAGAAATAAGGCAAAGAATGGATAATTTTTGGCCTTGGAATCATTGCAGAGTTGTTTTATTTCCTGGGAAACTTCTGTAGGTTGTTTCCATGCTAGAATAGATTAACCCTTCCACCAACTGAATGTTCACATCTACCTGTGTGGCTCTAGCCTGACTATCTTGGGGCTTTGTTGGGCTGAACTTTGAGTGACAGGGAAAATATATGTTTAAGGATGGGCGAGGAATCCCCTTTAGGCTTGATGCTTGTCTGTGGCCCTAGGTGAGGTTTGCTTAGTGGTGTCTGCTCAGTCTCTGGTGGACAATAGTCCCTGCCATAAAAGGACTCTATGCATAATGTGTCATATTTGTTGGCCTCTACCTTGAAGAAACTCAGGTGAGAGCTGTTTATATCCATCTAGGGACAGTCTCCAGTAGGAAAGATAGTACTCTTTTGGCTAGTAGATATCCATGCTATTTCGTTTTATTCCACCTTTCAGTATTATGGATCTTTTCTCTGCTTTTTTTTTCCCCTTCACATTTAACTGTGATGGAGGTTTAAGTATATATAACTTTCCTGAAAACCAAAAGGAGTGAAAATGATCATCATTCATCATATGCTTTAATTAAATTTAATTAAAGGATATTAAACACAATATGTATGAGTGGGTCTAGATAAAGTGTCCACATAATTCTTTCTCCTTCATTCTTTAAGCTCTCAGTTCTAGGCAGAATCACATTCATAAAAAGTTAGGAGTCAACTGTAAAAAATCAAATTTCAGAGAGAATGTGCTGGGGATAGAGCAAACAAAGAACCAAACAAAATAAACATTCATGTCATCTGCCTGACAAGAGTAATCTTTTCCCTTACAATAGCGTGTGCTGTAGGCTTAAAACAATGCATTTCATCACTGCTAGGCTCAATTTAGGGTACACAAATGTGCACACACACACACGCATCCCCTAGCAGACATGAGAGAGTCAGGAAGAGAGAAAGTGTGTCACACCCTCTAAATTCAGGTGGCCTCAAGCAGTGCCATATAATCCCAACCTCAATTAAACTTTCCAAGGTCAGCGGTGTTCTACCAGGTCAGACATAAATAAGTCAGGTGAGAGTCCTAGGGCACTGAAAAGCCATATTTATTCTTTATCCACAGTTCATAGCTATCAAATGAAGCTGAACAGAGAGAGGGAGTGTATGTGAGTGCGGCTCTCAAAGCTGCACAGTTGTAAGCACACTTTCTTATATATTTTTTAAGAAAAAATGCAGTTCTATTGCACCCCTACCTCAAAACTGCAGGAAACATCTGTGATCATAGAAGTCTCAGAGAGAAAAAGGAAGATAAAATTGAGCAGTGTTGTTTAATGACTAATTTATTCAACTGAAAGTATCTCATTCACTCTTATGCTTTATTTATTTTTTTAAAAGGGGAGTCCTTATCTTTTTAAAATTGCATTTTTGTCTATAGCTGACTTTGCTGCATGGAGTCTGAGACCAGATGCCAAGACAAACCCCTCTTGAATTCAGACATACAGATCTCATGACCTGATTCAGCAAGTAATGGAAATGGGCCAACATTGCACAGTCTATTGGGCTTGTAAACAGCATATTTAATTTTCTTTTGATTTGGGGAGGCAGAGGGAAGAGTAGGGAGAATAATGATGTCTATATCTCAGTCCAAAAGTATTAAAGACAACAGACGTATATTAGCTTCAGACGCTCTGAGGAGAGATCACATTCAGAGAAAGTAATTAAGGACAGTTGAGGTCCACTGACTTTTGTTCTGTCTGAAGAATTAAGTGAAACTCCAGGCCACTATGACTAGTAACCAAATTAATATATATGTTTTAATAAACCATCATACCACAAGCTTTAGTGGTGCTTACCTTGCTGTGTAGCATTCTATTTTAAAGTCAGAGTTTTGACATGTAAAGTTAGACTTTTCTCATACTATTTAGTAGGGGGAAAATAGATGGAGGTTATTAAATAAAAAAAAAAAGCCTTAAAAACCTTTTTCCAAACTCTCTAAGTACAGCAGGATTGTGAGACTTCTATAAGCAGAATGTTTAACTTGACTTCCTTGACTGTTTAGGTGTTTGATACATTAATACTGCTGGGAAAGTTGTCCCTACCTTTTTGTTTGTTTTTCCTGATTTCGTCTTTTTATTGCAATGGAGATATGGCAGTTTATTAAGTATAAGTTTAAAGTACATGGTTATGTAGTAACTTTTACTCTTCTTTTGACAAACGATTTTTAAAATGCCATTTAGTAATGATAAATGTGTTGCTCTGAAAAGATTGCCTCCTATATGGACTTGTGGAAATTACAACAGATATAAAAACCACAATGATACTATCTGATAGAGCATATTCTCAGCACCTGGTAACAAAATGAAATGGATTACTGGTGGGGAGGTTCAATTTCTACTGCCTCACCTCTGTTCATTTCAATTCCTTGCTCATTGCTGCGAGTTGGAATACATGACCCTTAAGGGTCCCTTTCCACTCAAACGATTCTATGATTTTGATGTTGCACATCAACATAAAAATAGTAAGTCATTACTTTTGGAGCAGCCTCCATAAATTTGTGGATATCTCTGTGCATGAGAGAGTGACTTTTTTAGTGCACATGAGGGGATCACATCATCAATTATTGTGAGTGTTCAGACAGTGAATGCTTATGCATATGGTTTTGAATTGGTGAATGTATACAGTTTTTGTCAAGAGTAACTTTTAATCTGAGGAATATTCAAACACACGTGTTATCACACATTTGTCTTGTAATAGCTTAAAGACTTCCAGTCAGGGAGTGGAAAAAATACTGGGTGATTAGCATGCCCAGAGACATAATAGGGAGTGTTGAGTAGTTAAAAGTGAGCACATTCTAAACAAAGAAAAGTATTTGTCATAACCCTAACATAATATTGGATAGATTTCCTACATTCATCATCATGTGATGATGCATTAGTGACTCTGAATATCTGGAGATACAGATAACATTAAAAAGCTTAGGGAGAGCATTTGGTGGGGGGAGGTGTCATAGGAAGTTGTTCACAAATATTGGTTTTATTTTATAGGCGTTTGTGTTAGAAGTCAAGTTAGCACTTTGTATCCAATAGCATACATATTAGAGGCCTCTACTTCTGTTCCTCTGGTTTTAACATCTGTAAGTATAAGGGAAAGTCCTGACAAATGTTTCTGAAGGTTTTATGTGCTCTTTATCCCCATGGTGGACTGCAATCCCCATTATGCCTGGTACGATAATAAGGGAATTGAGATCAGATGAGCAGTACTGCAGATAAATGTGAAAAAAGGGTGTTAGGCAGTGCAGTGCTTTCCACTCAGGTTTTAGCTGTACCCTGTGCTTCTGTGAGAGGACAAGGGGTGGGGGAAAGGAAAACTTATCTTCATTTCTGCTTCTATTGTGCTTTTTCACCTAGCTCTCACCAATGTGTCTCAGTAGTGAATGTGTTACATGACTCAGTTTTGAAGGAAGGAATTAAACAGACTTCAAAAAAACAATACCATACAAAATATCACCATCAGCTGGTTTAAAAAAAAGTGATCAAATGAAACTGAATCCAAGAATGCTCTTTTTTCTTGTTAGAGAGAGATAGAATGTTCCTTTAAGGCTAAGTTGATTATAAATGTATATATAGGATTTTTAAATATAATTCCTACCTCACTAAAGCTCTCTATTTTAAATACTCTGAAGTAGGAAGGCCACTGAAACTCCTTCAGCTGGAGGTTCACATTCCTCACTTAATAGACTTTTGGGTAATTTAACTTTATCTCCAACATGCTAGAGACACCTACTAAGGGATGTGAGTCAAGTGCTTTTTCCAGGTCTAGATCAGTTACAACGCAAGTTTATTAATCAACTTGGAAAGAAAAAGAGAGGATGGTGAAGAGGACACTACGTAGTTCAACCCTTAGTAGAGCATTCAGATCTTTGACTTTTTTCTTTTCCAGTTCTCTGCTTTATTTGGAGTAAATGCTTGAAGTCAGTGAATGAAAGTATATGGTAAAGTTGGGTCTGAGTTGATTCTCAGCAGCAGCCTAGCAGGCAAATTGAACACTGCTTTATCTTTCGTGGGTGTGAGTAAAATCACTTCTGAGGGGAGGGGATAACGTGGGGAAAACTCATGTCTAATTGTCTGGAAATGTTGGAATGTAATAAGGACACACTTGTAGTCATCAGAAAAGGGATCTCAGATTTTTATTGTTGAACTCATTGTGCTTCTAGGTGTGTTTTATTTCTCCATGTCTCATTTTTCCCTATCTACCAAATACGAATAACAATTTATTCTTACGCGGCTTAGGGTGAGAAAGGAGTAGATTCTGAACTACCTTTTTCTGTGCTCTGGAGAGCTAAAATGTCCATAAAGTTCCATGGATTGCTCCAGATTCAGACTGCTGCAGAGGCTCTCGTAGAGGTTGCTCTACTGCTTGAAATAGTCATTGTTAGAAAAGGCCACTAAGATCCTCTAGTCCAACTGTCAACCCATCCCCACCATGCTCACTAACTATGGCCCTCAGTGCTACATCTCACAGTTCTTGAACACCTCCAGAGACTGACATGTGGAGGTGTTGGTGCAGCCTGTACCACTGCATCCCCACTCTTTCTGAGAAGAATTTTTTTAGTATCCAGTCTGAAACTTTGTTCTAGCTTACTGTTTTCCTCAGGACCTACCCACTGTCATGAATGGAAGCACACTGTCAGCGTGTGCAGCAGATTTTGTTCAGTACATCTGCAGCCATTCTTTGCAGTGAGACTTTATCTACTACTTTGGTTACACAGTCAATACAGAACAGTAGTGGAGTCATGGAATAGAACCATCACCTGTAGTCTATGCTGAGGTCTGAGCACCAGAATGCAGTGGTAGAAGGTTGGTTTGGGGGTACTCCAGTATTTCCTAGTGGTGATTGGGGCTTGTAAACTGTTGTCCAGTAATAGAAGTGATTTTGTGGTTTATGACCTCTTCTGGGGTGACAGTGAATGGAAAGCAATGTAGTTTTACAGAGAAGTCAGTCTCTGTTTCTTTTTTCTTTGAATTTCCTCTAGCACAGAAATCAAAGTGTTTATAGCAATGTCTGTGGTGATTTCCTTAGTCTTAGCTCAGTCCAGCAGGGTCTTCTCAAAACGTTTTTGTTCATACAGATCTTAGTTAAGGACAAGCTGAACTTATTTCCTTTGCTGCTGGCACTATCCACAGATTATATTTATTTTTAGGTCCATTTACCAGAAGTGGACTGTTTGCCAGTCATCCCCACGGTCTCTTAGCCTAAACTTGCTGGAGGAATGATGTGCAAAAGAAAGTATCCACTTTGTTTTTATCCATCACGCTGTAAACCTCCTACTTGCGTCCTTTTGTATCTTTTGTGAGGCCCGTTAATAGCTGTTACCGCTAATTGCTGTGCTTAGCTCGCCGTGTTCTTCTATGGGCAGAAACAAGGGAGATCAAAGAGCAGCGTACTCCATAAAGGCGTGCAGTGTTCATTCTGCAGCTAATTTACCTGTGCGTGGCTGAGGGATGGCACAGAGAAACCGAAAACGGAGAGAGAAAAGTAGGTTTTACTTTGCTTAAACTTTTGCACTGCTTCAGCTGCAGGCTCAGAGTGAAGTGTTTTGCAGGACTTTTTCAACTAGACCTGGGCATCATAAATGGACTGTGTAGGTTCCAGCTTGGAATCCTACCCCCTTTGGAGCAGAGATTGAATATACAGCCTCTGCAAGTGAGCTTTGGAGCAGACTCATCAATTCCTGTAAGAGCGAGCTAATTTTATGTTGTTGGGCAAAATACATTAAGAATCCCAGTTTGCTGTCTCTCAGGGCTCTGTCTTGCTTTATATTACTCACCAGACCTCGTGCATAGTATTATGGGTTGCGTGCTTGTGTGAACTGTGGATTTCTGTCTCTGCTCAGATGGATTGTTGATATAAAGTTACCAGCCAGTGTTTATCCACACACATAGAAATAACAGTATTATTAACTACTCCTATATATGTATTTTGTGTCATTATGACTGTAAGGGCTTGTCTGAATAATAAGGATTCCCTTGAGTGGGACTCGCTAGGGGAAATGACTGTTTAATAAAGACAGATAATGTAGATGAATCATTCTGACTACTTAGAGGAGCAATTGTGTTAAAACTCCTGAACTTACACAAAGTCCTTCTGAACACATTAGGGGGTCAAATGCTGCCCCTTGAGATAGTTGTTATGTTACTGCTGATTGGGAAAAGGCTGATCTTTGAGAATAGAAACAAAATTTATACAGTGAATTTAATTCATTCACGTGAGTGAGACTTAGATGTTATCTTTACTTTTTAAACCCTAGAACTGCAAGTAGTATAAAAGCATGCCTACATAGATGTCTGTATTACATCTCCATATGTTGAAAACCATGTTTAAAAGAGATTTCTGCTAAATTATATGGCTTAGTTTTTTCTCTCTTCTTCATGATGTGATACTTCACGCTGCACTGGAAGTATAAGAATATGAGTTTATTAAGTTTACTCAGAAAACTATTCAGTCATCTGTATGAGCTCTTGGAGCTATGTCAACATTTTCTTGAAAGATACCTGAGATTATTTGATGTTTACTTTTTTAAGTACAGTATTTGTGAGTAAAAGTGCACAAGAACATTTTATTACATTTTAAATGTAATTCCTGATCCCAAGGTGCTGTCTATATAAATCTGAACAAACCTACGGAATCACTATCTATATTAGATCAGCAAATCCTCTCAGTCCCAGAACTGGCCACTGTGTTAAGAATAAGAGGCAAAAGTGAAATTCCTTGGTAATAAAACTTCTGAGCCTTGACAACTGTGAGGTAATGCCATTTCTTGCAGCATTGCCTAGACCTTTCAAAGTACACTACTCTTTATTATATGCCTTTCCTCTGCCCCTAAACCTTCACTTCTAAAGTGCACATCTCACAGGTAACTGCTATATAATGTACTTTTCAATCAGCATCCTAATTCACTCAATGCAGTGTGGGTTTTAGATAAACTAGGAAGATGTGAAATGCAGAATAAAAGGTTTAGGGTGTATGACACAACTCACCTGCTCAAAATCTTTTGCTATCTGTGCTCTTCTCCAGGGTAATTTGTCGTGGTCTATCTCTCCTTGCCATCCCTGCGTGTTTCTGCCTTGCTCGTTTTGGGAGATTTAAATATTCTTGCGGCTTGTTCTCACTAAGACTTCAGGCCGAGTGTAGGCAACAAAATGGTGATACCCTTGGATACATCAGCTTTGCAGGGGGAGTTTTGCCCATTAATCCCCAATGCCTGTGTTGGTATTGAGCTAGCTTCACTTTAATATGCTTCTGTTGTTCTACTCATGGTAGAAGTGGGTAGCACTAGAAGGGCTCAGATGGTTTTCCTTTTTTGCTGTCTTTGGTTCCAGGAAATAAAAATTCTAAAGGTGAAATGAGGGATGAATTGGATTTCATCTGAAAAGCCGTGAGGAGACCTGCAAGGACCTGTCTCCTAATTACCAGATCTCCCATAACTTATCTGTAAATCCCCTAAACTGAAGAACCTAAGCACAGCATTGAAATTAGTGTTGTGGTTTGTAAGCAGATCCAAGCTTTTGCAGAGTAATTGCTGGCTGCTGCTGTTAGTATTTACACTTGCACATGCATACCATAGTGGGTTTGTCTCTGCTGGTAATGTGGGCAGGTTTAAATTCTCTCTGATCAAGTTGAAATACCCTGCTGAGAAGCTCAGGTTCAGTATCGTGCTAATAAAGTATGTGACTCTTGGACAAGAGCTGCTCTCCATCTGGCACGCACAGAGCATGGGCTTGAGTAGGATTTCAGTTGTGTTCAGTAATTCCTATGGATGTACACAAGTTTTTTGAGGACCTAACACCTGAAACAAAAACCTGGTAAAAATATAGTCCCATCTCAATAATGCATGCTCCAGTGTCAACAAACACAGAGTTCATGGAAGCACTTGTAGATAAAGGTAAGGGACAGCTAATGATTATCTACACAGATTTATATTAATATTATTATTGCTTGCCTTTAATCAAGCTAATATTTACTGTACAAGGTGGAGAATGGCCAATACGAAAACGTGTTATGCAAATTCTCCTGAGCTGGTCAAACAGCAGGTAAACTGGTAATGGCTTGGAGCTGTTCCATGTACAGTGAATCAACAATTTCCAGCAAGTCAGCATAGCAGAAGTCTGCACAGTTACTTCTTGGTGCATATACAGATAGGAGCTTCTATGGTGACTGCTTTCCACTGAAACTAATAGTAGTTTAAAAACTTTTAAGGTATTTAAAAGCTTAAAAACAGGAGGAAAAAAAAGAAACCACAAGTGAGAGAACTAAGATTGAATTTACACTTTTTCAATCCAAGTTTTCAACCAGCTTAGCTCTGATAGGTCTTTCTCCCATCTTTAAGAAATATCCCATGTCTCTCCTGTGGTCCCATGCCACTCTTATATCCACAGACACAGGTGAGTGAGTTTTGGAGCAGCTTGATCCTCTCTGTGGGGAGGAGTAGTGCTGGAGCTGCTTGTGCAAGCCCAGGGCAAGATGGTGTCCTTGCTGCTTGGGTGAATCGTTAACACCAATTGTGGGGTCAAATGGCAGTCCTTGGGCATAAACTTTCAAGCTGATTTGGTAGCAGTACTGAAGATAGTGAAGTAGATGACAGTAATCCATAGTGAGTATTGCAAGATGTTATAGCATGGGCAACCGATGTGGAGATCTTGAGAATAAATCCTGTCTAGACTAAAACTTCTCCTGTTTCAAAAAGTTGGGCTGTTTTACTGTTAAGGGGCTTGCTGCTATCTGGTGCTGGAGCTCACAGGACTAGTGTTTCCAACCCTTAGCACTGAAATAAGTAGGAAACAAGATTTTAGGAATTAATAAGTAGCCTGATTTTTCTTTTAAATGTAAGCTTGGCGCAGTATGTTCATAGTGGTCAGAGATAAGTCATTCTTCTCTGTAGAGTGTTTTATATTGTGTAAATCACGTTAACTGTAAACATGCTGAAATCCTCTGCTGCCACTGATTCACCGGTGACCTGTGTAAGGAAGCAATGCATGCTTGTTTTAAAAAGGAAGCGAAGATCATCTATTGCTCAGATGAAAGACATTGGCAAAATAACCAATCTGTAATGCAGATTTATTAATAGTCATTCACTGATTTTTCTCTGAAATACTCTTCACGTAACCTTGACTTTATTAAGTAGTCCTTAAGGTGCATTTTGAAGACAGATAATGAGTTTGGGGAATAGTCTTATCTACATCAAGCTAATCTTTAACAGCTTGGAAGGGAACTCGCAGAAACTTTTCCACTTTAAGTGACATAGCCATGTTCAAATCAAGCCTTTTAAAATGTCATTTTAATAGGAAGAGTTTACAGGCACTTTTAATAGCTACACTTCATAGAGGAATGTGATTTAAAGGAAGGTGATAGCAAAATTTATTGAGGTTTTTAATAGTATTAGTGGGGCTGGAGGGAAGTAGTGATGGAGATGCAGGCACACAACTGCGTGCGTTGAGTGGCACTTGGTGTCACGATTAATAAAGACAAGGCAGCCCTTCCTTGGAGAAACAGCTTCTTTCACAGCAGTGGGCTCTTTAAAAGGGAGGGCTGGTGGGAAGCTGGGGGCTTGAATGGTATTTGGCTGCTTAGCCTGCACATGCCGCATTGTCCAGCTTCCACGGGCAGAAGTTTGCAAGAACCTCCTGACCCTGCACTGATGTGCAGCCTGCGTGTGCATGGGGGAGTGAGGGCTGGGAGGGAGAGACAAAAAGAAACTTGAAGGAAAATAAACCCCTGGTCGTTATTTTAATGAGACAGCTCTGAGCTATCCCAACTGCACTTTCTCCTTGGTTTGCAGAACGGCCTTGACAGTGATTTTGCTTTTCCTGTGTTGTAGAAATGCAGACATGGGTGTGCATCCATAGGCAAATGCTGACCTTCTACTTGCTCATGCTGTGGGCTGATTTTTAACCCTCTTGAACAGCCAGACAAACTGCATGAACCTCTTCTGCTGATTCCAGTGGGCTTAGCTCATGTTGTTTTGCTTTCTTTATTGTTTAGGCTTCAAATGTCCCAGCTTTCTCGAGCGCACACACATTTGGTTTCTGACTAATACGAGGCCTCTGTCAGAGGGACAGCATTTGTCAGCCCCCAGCCAGAGGCTCTTGGAGTCGGGTCATGACTCAGACACCACAAACTGTACACAGAACAGACCACAAATTCCTCCAGTAGGACTGAACAAGGCTTTCCGAGAAGCCACTTCCCCTGCTGGTTATACCCTAACTTTGTAACTCTGGCTGACAGGTAGCAAATAACTATAGTCCTTAAGTGGCTTTTTTTAAAGTGGTGGTGTTGTTTTTGTGGCTGTTTAAAATTCTGTTTTTTTTTAATGTGTGATATTACACTGTGCTTTATGGAAATGTGGGCACTGATCAGTGGTCCGGTGCTGGGAACTTTGATCTGAAACTTAAATCTTAGCCTGCTCCCCTAATGTTTCCTAGAGCTGCCCTCATGTGAGTTGTGAACAAACACTACAGATTGGCTGTTGTCTGCTCAAATGACTCCTGAGCTTTGGCAAAAAATGATGAAACTGGGCTGGTGGGGGGAGAGGTTTGAGGGAAGCCTGACTCCAGGTGAGTTATCCAGGCTGGGGACCCACAGACATATCCGGTTTGAAGGCAGAATCAGGGTTAACAAATCTGCTAACAAGCTTTACACATTTGCTGACCAGTAATAAATCCCATCTTGATTTATTGCTGAATGTAGCACTTTAACATGAGTCCTCAGTATCATTTTGCAAGTGGATAAGGAGTGAGTTTTGATCTTAAATCCTTGCTGGAAGACCCAGTTGTGAGAACCAGCTGGGGTGCAGCCCTTTTGATTTAACATTTTTTAACAAAACAAGAGAATTCATCTGCCAGCACGCTATTCTGTGCTCTTTTGTCAATAGAAAAGTTGTTTTGCTAATGGTTATCTGTCTGCAAGTCCTTGACCTGCTTGTAAACACATTTCTGCAGGAAAACCCTAGGCCATGGCCTCGAGCCTTTACGTCAACGAGAAGAGATAAAGTGACCAAAACTTAACCTGATCTGGCCTGGAGTGCCCTCTACTGCCCCTTGACCAAATACTTCCCTAATCTGCGTCCTTCTGAAAGGAACAGATTGTTGTGCAAGAAGTATTACCTGGAATGAAATCAATTTTCAGAGCCTGACCACCTCTTCCCTTCCCCCATGCCTATAGCCCAAGCCAATGGAGTTGCTGGAGGTTAAAGAACAAGGCTGGGTAGGTCTGGGTGTTGAGGCAGGAGTCTTCCCCCAGATTGCCCCCCAGCTCCTGCCCAAGACTGCCAGTGGTCCATTATGCTGCACTGTACCTTCCAAGGTGTGGAATAAGTGGGGGAAATAAACAAGTTCACCAATCAAGTTGCTTCTAAAGGCCATTTGCTGATCCTTTGGCACTTGTTCTGAGTTTGTTCTTTGGTATGTTCAGGATTCAGGGAGCCGCTGAGCCCAAGTCATGGTGGGGACTCAGATTTCTTCATCAGAGCTGAGTTGGAAAAGTTGAGGTGCTTGGCAAAAGGGAAGTCCTGTGTTTGGTGTGTGAATGAGAAAAGGCGAAGCTACAGGGCAGTTCTTGAACTAAGGTGACAAATTCCAAATGAACAGAAGCATGCACTGTGTTGTGCCCTTGTTCAGACCCTGCTTAAACTGCTCTTGAGGTAGCTGTACTAGGAAGTTCCATCACCAGATGAGAAGGTGGTTGTGTTCCTCCAGAACAGTGTTATCTAATTTTTTTCAGTTCAGTTACAGATTTGGCTCAGTGCCACAATGATGGACTCACTCCTTTGGCTGAAACTAGTGGTGGGACTGGGTCAGACTGAACTGGGCTGCAACAAAGGTTTGATTTAGCCAGAGCTGATATGTGTAGATAATCACTGGATGTGAAAGTGCACATGACAGACCAGAAACTCTTCAGGGTCAAATTTGAGGGGGAAAAACTGAAAGCTAAAGGAAAAGGCATATGCTGAACTGTTGATATTCTCCTATGTGCTGGTACTGAAGGACCCTTAAATGCTGCAATTTTTTTCAGGACCTACCAGTTACAGTGGACGAGATTGTTCACCTCAAGGTGAGGTTCAGGCAAGGAACTGAAATCTGTGCCCTGAAGTATCTCCTGCTTCCCTGGGAGACAGCTTTTGTCTCCTTTTCCCATCTCCTACAGACAGGTGTCCCATGGACTTCCTCCATGTGCTGGGAGGAGGACATGAGATCTTTCAGGTATCATTCCAGCTGTGTTATTTCCTTAGAAGACAGCTGTTTCACAGTCATTTTCTGTGTGTTTAACCTTGTTTATCTATATAAGGCATTCATAGTTTCACTTTTGTGTGGTGGGATTAATTTACAAGCTTTTGCCCAAACTGGATAAAACTTTCAAGGTTAACTTACTTCAGCTTCCTTGTCAGAAAATCAAACTTTAGGAAGCAAAGTGGATTTTTTCTATGGAAAATATGTATTTAAGGAAAAATGATTTTTTTTTTCCCAGCAGAAAATAATTAAGAGAATTTTCAATCCACTGAATTAAAAATGTAAATAATTCAAAATAATTACTTCTCCCTTTTTCTTGACATTTATTTCCCCCTATCCAAAGTTTAGCAGGACTGTGAAAATGAACACTAGATCTGGTGGGCACTTATTCAGATTGAAATAATTAACACTGTGGTGATGAGAACTCACCCTTCTTGTATGGTACAGTGTTGTTTCATCAAAGAGGGGTTGGCTGAACCTATTCAGTATTCTCAGCTACTTTCCAAACCAAACTTCTTAATACATGTTAGCTGTTCTGATTAAGTCAAACTCCTGAACTCCCTCCAGGCTCTGCACTGGAGATGATATTTATACAGCACTAATGGAGAAAACTTGGTGTGTTTCAGAAAATAATTCCCAGGCAAAGCAAACTTGTATTAGCAGATGCAACAAGGAAACTTGCAAGGTTCTCTGTCTCGCCTTCCTTTTGTTCTAAAGTTTTGATTAAATTCTCAGCTCCCCAATATTACAGGTGAGGAAGTTTTAAAAATGTGAAATGACCCATTTCAGCATTTCTGCTTCTAATCAAAATATGCGTAGTCTTTTAGTTCCCAAAGCTGCCAAAATTAATTGACACCGAAGTTTTTAAGTGATTGTGGTAATGGAGAAAACTTCTTTTTGTCATTTCAGACCGTTTATTGAATGGGACACCTTAAGCTCTGGTGCCTCTAATGACTGACAGTACAAAATGAGCACTTGCCATGGTTTAGAGGGTGAACTGTAGTAACAGTGCCTTGAGTCCTCAGCTGAAACGATGGTAATTAAACTGTAAGTGTACTGTATATAGAGAGAGACATTGGATGAAAGAAAGGCATACTTTTATTTGTGTATTTATGCCTTTCTTAAACTAATCTATCTACCAGTTCACTCAAACTTTCCAATTGCTATGATTTGGTGAGCCACCATAAGCAAGAAACTGTATATGTGGCTTTTTTGTGGACTCACGCTCATATATATCTGTGTGTCAATATCTGCTGGCTGACATAACAAATATCTTTGTTTTTAGAAAAAGAGGGTTTTCCTTAGAGACTTTAAATAGATTCAGAGGATATTCCAAGGTATCAGACTGTATTTCATATTGTCAATAGTGGGACCTTTCTGTGGAAAATGGGTCTTTTCCTGTAAACTTAATAATATTTCAGGATGGTGAAATATACAGTAAATGTTAAACAAGAAAAGAACTAAATTGCAGACTATTCCCTGGTCAGCAAAACCTGCCCATTATTTTTCAGTTTGCTGAATATGTAGTTTTTGCCATATTTTTTTTAAACTGTGACTTTTCAGATTCATGAGGGTAGCATAGGTAATCTTCATATTTATAAGGACATACTGTCAACTTGCTTTTCATAATTTATAAACTTTTTTATTTTATTC
>PPHD01008640.1:0-21537 GCA_002909625.1 Bambusicola thoracicus | reverse complement strand
AAAATATATATATATAAAAATAAGAAATAAATTGCTGAGCCCCAAGTATAGCGTTACGCAGCCACCAAGGAGCACTGTGGTTTCCAGGCTTCTTTCAGAAGCACTGTGTGTCAATGGGTTTTGGAACACGTTGGGGAAGGAAGATCAATGACTTGCTCGAAGATGGCAAGTCTTCTGCTGCTGGAATGGATGCTACATATCTGAATGTAATATTTCCCAGGGGAAAACGTACCCCCCTGCCTCGCCCCCCCATCCTGCAGAATAAATAAGAAAGTGCTTTTTATCTCAAAGCTATATTAACCTGGCAAAGATGACAAAAGCTTTCACTGAAGCTCTCCCAGAGATAGCACTGTTTTGGCATCAGGTTCTCAGAAAGTGATGTCATCCTGAATTTCAATGCCAGAGTTTTCCCTTTCTTCTTCAGATTTGTGTCGATGTCAAAGTTCTTCTCTAGAGCAGATCTGTTTTTAATATTTTGTATTTAGGTTTTTCATTTCGGGGCTGGCTGGAACATCCTTTGGTTTCAACCTTGTAGATGCTGACACGCACGTAAAACCCCAAACTCTTGAAGACCGTCTTGAAGAATTGGGGGATTAATAGAGATTACTTCTGAGTTTACGTAAGCCCATTTTTTTTTTCTCTTTTTTCAGATGTTATGATTGCAGAAATCTACGTAGCTCCACTGAGTTCGTGAAGATGCATCTCTTTTCTCTTTGCACGAGCACGGGATCTAACACCAGGTGCTGCTGATGGTTTCTGACATAGCCCCAGCTGATGGGAAAACAGCAAAAATGCATTTTCTCAGAGCTTTGATTGCCTCTGCTCTACCCCAGCACTGTGTCCACCTTCCTTTTGCCATAGGGATCTCCAGCCAACCAGTCCCCCTGTTGGGCTCGCAATAACCACTGGGAATAAAGCAGGGCAGTGTCTCGGGACACTCTGGGTTGCAGTTGCATTGTGCCACGAGCCCTCTCCTTTTTCTTCAGAAACACTCCAAAGTCAGTGGGGCATTTGTCTTTTTTTTTTTTTTCTTCTTTGGGTTGCCAAAGAGTCATATTTTAAAGCTAGAAATACTTGTCAGCATCCTAGCACGGCCCCCAGAGCCGATGACGCAAATATGACATGAAGAGAGGTCAGATTACAAATGAGGCCACTTCAAAACCTCTCCCGGAAAACTGGAGGCTCGAAGAAAGAGATGAAATGTGCTGAGGAGGAAAAATAAAACAACAACCAACACAGCTCTATACAATCTGCTCGGAGGCAAGAATCAAACACCCTCCGTCAGGAACACCGCTGCCGTCACTGCCACCAACATGGCCATGGCTCCAGAGAGACAGGTCTAGGAGAGCAAACAGCCTCATGGAAACAACATGCAAAGCACTGCTCCCAGACCTTGGTCAAACAAAACCAGGCTCTTGGGGTCAATCCTCGCATCGTGAATTTGGATGTATTCTCTATCTGCCAGAGGATTCGGTGTGAGAGGGGAAGCCTGCCAAAAAAGGGCATTCTGAACCCACAGTAGAATCATAGAGTAGTAGAATGTCTTGGGTTGGAAGGGACCTTAAAGATCATCCAGTTCCAACCTCCTGCTGTGGGCTGGTTGCCCCCCACCACACCAGGCTGCCTGCCCATGGCCGCATCTAACCTGGTAAGTAGATCAGGATGGAGCTTCTGCTCCTCCACACCATTACCTCTGGGCACTTATCCACTGTATCTGAGTTTTTCTCAAGCTTTGCCCATCACACCTGAGTCCCAGCAGAGGTTTGGGGGCACAGCAAGCAGCAGCTCAGCCTCCCCCTCACCACAGCAATGACAGAACCAGGTCCCAAAGCCAACACTGTCAAATCTCATCTGACTCCAAGCCTGAAATTCATCTAATCTCCAAAGCAATAGCAAAACATCATCTTTATGAAAAGTTGTCAGGAATCTAACTGTTTTGCAAACACTACAGATATCTCTTCCATTTCAAGGAACAAGTGGGGTTGCTTTTGGTTTTGGAAGAATTGAGTAAGCATGAAGATTTCCAAACTTGCTCAGATACAAAACACTATTGTTACATAGTGCAGTGAAACAGCTGTGGTTTATAAGTACCATTAATGTGAAACTTTAACTTAAAAAAAAAAAAAAAAAAAAGCCCTAAAAAAGTTAAAGGAACAGAAAACATTTCATCCATACTAATGTGAGGTTTTAAACATATAGGCTTTTAAGTGAATTGGCCATAACCACAACAATATTTTCGGTCTGACCAAAGCATATATTGTATGCAGATGTTAATTTGGCATTTGCATGCATGGGCAAAGAAAAAAAAAATCTTTTCTACATTTTCTTTTTTTTTTTTCCTTGAGCACATTGCGATCTGGAGTCACTTTAGCTTTACAAACTGATTATAAACACTAATTACCTGCAAACATGCTGTTTGGCTTAATATCCAGCCTGTAGACTTGGGTTCTTCTTGATAAAAATGCGACGTTGTGCTGGAACATTCACCCCTCTATATATAGATACATGCATTTATAAAAGTAGAATGTGCTGATTTGTACAAAACCCAAATTCCACCATTAACCCTCTCCCTCACATTTACAAGCATCATTGTGCCAGGTGTGCCTGTAAAGTTTAGGGGAGGGGAGGCTGAAGGCTCTCCAGTTGCTTTCCCTTGCAGCAGGAATGCCTGCTGCTGCAGAGCTGCCTGGCTGGGACAATGTGGAGGCACATTCACTTGGGTGTCATCAGCCTGTTTGACAGGGCTGTGGTCTGAGAGGACACTTTACAAAGGAATGAGAGGAAAAATGCCATTCCCACCCAGGCGCCCACAAGCTCCGCATCCTGACATCCACCACTGGGGCACGAAATGCTCATCCCCATCCCGATCCAAACCTTGAGGAAGCAGACAGTGGCTTCAAGAGATGGCAAAGCAAGCGCCACTCAACTCTCCATTCAGCATCCTTCCCACTTGTTTCCTGTTGTGCATTTCCAGGGGGTGTGGGCTACTTATGAGTGAAATCTCTGCTGTAAACTCCAGCTGAAGCACAGCCATCACTTTCACTTGCTATCACCTTTAAAGCATGAAAGGCATTTTTGGTTGTTTCAAATTCTCATCTTTGGAGTATTTTTCTTGTTAGTTCGTGCTCAACTTTCATTCATCTGCGGGGAATAGAGCTGCAGTAACATGATACACAGCAAATATCACCATTTAAATAGAACCAATCCATTGTGAATGAAGACTTCTGCAAAGAATGGGAAAATAGAGCTAAAGGGCTGTTAAGTAAACTCTTTTATGTGTGACATTATGCAGGCAATGGTTTTGGAGTGTAAAAGATATTTTTCATTATATCAGTGTTATTAATTCCATCAGCTGGAACCGGATTGGTACACGGAATGGCTGTGTGCTTCCCAGGTTAATAAATCTGCATAGGTTTATTGTTCAGAATAAAACCTATTTTCCTTAGCAAATAACCATGATCATTTGGGGTTACAATCATTCCTCAGGAAATGCTTTATAACTAACATTTTTATTGGTATCATAGGAAATTCATATGCCAAATAACATGGGACTATAACTTTTATCTGACTTTAAAACAAAATCTGTTATCTTTTATGGCCAGTTTCATATAGTCCCACTATCAGTTTCCATAAAATTCAACAAGCATTCCTCATTCAGCCTGGAAAATCAATAACAGAGTTGGTTGAAAAGTGAAAATGTCCTTTTGCAAACATTTTTGAAATTTCTGAGTTGTTTTCATTTGAAGGCATTTGCAACCAACCGATTTCTGGCAGAGAAGAAGTCCTCTAACGCTCTTTATCGTGTTTTGCGTTTCACTTCCTTAACGTGGAAAGAAAGTACATTTCTGGGGGCGAGATGAACATTTTTCACATTATCATCAACTTGAATGGGTGATTTTGTTTTTCAGAAAGGTTTGTTTTCTGTTTCAAAGCCTTCAGTCAAACCCCTTTTCGCTGGTGGTCGTGCCCCAGTCTGAACCCTTAGCCATCAGTCTCCATTGATTATCTATGGATCCATCAGTGACGTGGAAGGGCTTCAGTGGGACAGGGCAATGGAAGCCAAATTTCTGACAGCAGGTAGTGCACAGGCCACTCATATTCGCTGTGTATCTTCCTCCTAAACCCGCTGTCCTTGAGCACAGACAGCTAAGACCGTATTCTTGTCCAACCCCAACCACCGTGGGGATCTTGATCTCATTAGGAGCCATTTACGCATCTGCATTAGACAACCGCTCATTGAACCACAACATAAATAACATCACGGCAGACGTGGGGAGAGCCTGTGGCCTCATTAAGTCCGTGGAAGCTTCTGCCATTGACCTCGGTGAAGCCAGGATTTCACCCAGTGGTCTGATTATTTCCGAAGTCTGAAGGAGTCGCTCAGGATCGGATACAATGGACAATTAAACTAAAAGAATTACAAAATTTTAACTTTAATTTGGCAAAGCCTTCGCAGGGCCTATTGCAATGAAGTTACCATGCTCTGCACAGTGAGAGCCTGGGCCCGTGCCCGTTGGAGTGAATGGGAATATCCCCCCGGGACTTGGACCAGTGATTTAAGCCTCATGTTTGTTTTTTCAGGCAGCATTTCAGTAAGTGCTTACAAAATAAGGCACTGGGAGAGACACCCACAAACCTCCCAGAGTCAATGGAAAGTCATCTGATCACGAACTGCCCCACTGCTTGCAGCTCTGCTGAAGCCAGCGAAGGATCACGGAGCGCTACAGGGAGATGGAATTGATTTCGGAATCGTATTAGAAGAGACGGATCGACATCCTCTGTGTTAGGGGCAGCACATCTCTGATTGTGAATGGCAAGAAGAAGAGAACTTTCTATTGATAGAAAACAGCTTTATTTGTATGAAAGATTAATGCTTAATGCAGTTTATCCTTGAAAGGTCACTGTAACCTCTTGAACATCCTGCAAATCTTCTGTCTTGTTTCTGAATCGCATCCATTGGAAATGATCATTTGGATATTTTGTAGAAAGTATTATGATTCTTATACAGACAGACAACCTTATTTTTTTCCAATAGCATAAAAACGACATTTTTTCATTCAGGAATATGATTTATAGAGTGAAAAACTTAAACCCATGATATATGTGAAGCAGGTAATTGATAAATCATAAAGCAGGTTGAGTAGAAGATGGAAAAATACTTAAGCTGGATGGATTCTACTGAATTAAACCACGCTATTAAATTGCCTAGCATCCTGCTTAATAAAACTGATACGCTGTTTTGTGCTAGACATTTGCAGCGGTAGATGACTTCTCAGAGAAGAATGCATTTAATCTGCTGGGGAACCTGATGCTGGACAGAACGAGTATGTTGATCTAAGCCCTGCAGGCTGCAGAAAAGACAGGTCCCATGAGGCTGATTCCTCTGCAGCTGGGTGCTGCTACTATTGGTAGTAGTGATTGCCAACTGAACTAACTGGCATTGGGTTAGACCTCTGTATTTATCATCATTGTGGATACAGATTGCTGTAATCGCTACCAGCGTGAGCCTCAGCTGGCACAAATAATACTTACTGGCCTCCCTTGGTGAAAACAAAATATCAGAGCATGATGAGAAATGTGGAAAAATTCATGAGCACGGGCTACAGCACCCAACACCTGTCAGTGTGCAATGCTGAAGCACTTCCCTGCTTTCTATTTCCTACCAGCATGTAATTAATGCCTGTGTTAATTAACGTGAGGGGGCAGCGCTGGCCAAGTGATCCTGGAGGTAATTAAAGCTCTTGCCTGTTCTTAGCTGGTGAGTGGAACGAACCCGACCTGAGGAGGCACTCAGCACCTGGAAGGAGCCAGATATCCTGATAATGTGCTAAAAGGCCCTTAAAGCCAACACCCGGCAGCTTCATGGGAAATGCTCATGACAAATGTTAGCACAGACGTGCACTTTTTATCTGGCTGGGGTTAGGTTACCCCATTAATTCATGCTCAGAAGACAATGCGTGGTAATTCTTTTACCCATCCCTGTCTGAGGTGACACCACCACAAAGGGGCACTTTTAGGAGAGGATCAGTTTCCACAGTAAACTTTCTGAAGGGCTGGGAGCTGGGGAACGGCACTTCTGCCTTGCTGGGAGCCGTCCAGAGCGCTCCTGCAGCTGGCCAAGGGACCTGTGCTGGGTGATGCATGACTTAGCAGGCAATTATTGCGGAGTTCCTTTGCCGCAGAGATTTCCTCCATGGAGTTCCTGCATTCCATGTCCCAGCCTTGGCTACAGCAGCAGCATAAATGAACTCTACGTGCTCAGGACATGTAACACACAGGGATTTGAGGTGACTTGCCATCAAGATGCTCCATATTAGAATCATAGAATCATCACGGCTGGTAAAGACCACTACCATCCAGTCCACCCCATCCTACCCCACCATGCTCACCGACCACATCCCTCAGTGCTATATCCCCACAGCTCTGGGACACCTCCAGGGACAGTGATCCCACCACTCCCTGGGCAGCTGTGCCACTGCCTCACCGCTCTTTGGGAGAAGGAGTTGTTCCTAACAGCCAACCTGAACCTTCCCTGGCACAACGTCAGGCCATCCCCTCTCATCCTATGGCTCTTCCCTGGGAGCAGAGGCCGACCCCACCTCACACAGTCTCCTTTCAGGTCGTTGCAGAGAGACAGGAGTTCTCCACATTTTAAAAACTGAATATTAGAAGAAACGACAAGCTTTACACATTCAGGTCAAATTCAGCTATTGATTTCAGCCAGAAGAAAGCACGGATTTTCCTTTCATTTTTTTCCCCTGAAAATGTCAAAACATTTCACTTTTGACTTGCTAAAACATTTGACATTTCCCAAGCAAAACCTTTAAGTCTTTTGATTCCAAATAGCATTTGTTTACTTCAAAACTGACCTACATTAAAAGACGAAAGTTGGAACAAAAGAGTTAAATAACTCAGCAAAGCAAAACAAAGGGCTTCAGATTTGAATCAAAGAAGATGTTTCAGGTTGGTCCAATGTAACATACTTTGGATTTTATGTTTTTCCCGCTAAAGTTGGGGTTCAACATGTGCTGATTTGTTCATTTTCTTCTTTTTTGATAGGGAGCCCGAAAATCCATTATTGTTTCACTGTGACAAGGAAATCCCTGGCAGTGAGATGTCCCTGCTGCCACTGAGGTGCACAGCAGCCAATGGATAGTCCAAGAGGGAAAAACCCAGGGCCCTACGGAGCTTTTTGTGCTCAAAGCCTCTGAGCAGCATGGGACATCTCAGCAGAGATGCCCTTGAGTGAGGAAGAGAGCAAGAACCCAACCACGGAAAATACCAGCCAACATCTCAATGCCAATCCCAGCAGCTTTGACCAGCTTACGGAGCTCCAGGTGAAGCTTGTGCCTCTGCCCTTTGTGCATGGTTATTTTTAATTGAACATCTAATGGGAGCTAAGTTAAAATGGCAGATTATCATAGAACCACAGAATCATTTGAGTTGGAAGGGACACCTAAAGACCATCCATTCCAACCCCCTGTACTAAACAGGGACATCCACAGCTCCATCAGTGCTCAGAGCCCCATCCAGCCTGACCTTGGCTGTCTGCAGGGACTGGGCACCACCACCTCTCAGTGCAGCCTGTGCCACTGCCTCACTGTCCTTACGGTAAAAACTTCTTCCTTATATCCTGTTGAAATCTCCCCTCTTCTAGTTTGAAGCCATTTCCCCTTGTCCATGATGCACGTGTGTATCCTTCATTGGCGTTACACCACCATTAGCAGAGGTGCAGATAAATGCACTACCCAAACATTTGATTACTGGCTTGCTTTCACGCTTTACTTTTGGTGGTTATAATGGGAAACTTCAAGTACTTGCTTTCTTTTTTTCTGCCTGGGCAGGCAGTTCATTTAATGCCATAAAACAAAAAAGGCCATGTTGATGACATGTTGTGATTTTTTTTCATGCTGCTGACTCTTTTTTCCTTAGCTGCTCTTGACAAATGAACAGAAATATGGGGATGAAAGAGAAGAACAGAGTGAGGGAGAGATAGAATAGAAAACAATAATAGTTTAAGTATAACAAATTGAATATATATCATAAGGAAATAATCAAAACTAATGTCCCTTGTTCCAGATGCCGAAATGTTTTGTAAATCACATTTGAAGAGAAAGGTATCTCGGTTTTATTTCCCTTCTTTTTGATGCTGCCATTCCTCAGCTGGGGTTATCATCCGCAGAGCCGGGTCTCGGGCTGGAAAATCCTTCACGTTCAGAAAGCGGATTTTCACTTGGAAGCACAGATTTGCGCTGTGGGTTTCTCACCCTTTTGCTGAAGTACCAGGAAACCTGGTGAAGCTGCGGGACGCGGAGTGTTTCCTGGTCAGGGAGGTGATGCTGCGGCACTGCACGCCCGTGAGCGAGCAGCCCTGAGTGCTAATTGGATTTTATCAAAACTGCATATTTCACAAACATTACATCATTTCCTTGCTGCTTTCAGCAGACTGATTCAACAAATGTTTTCTATTTTACTCCAGGATTCTAACATGAGATGGGCTCAGAACTTGGCAGTAATTTACTTGCAGCTTAAATTTATGACATAGACGAACATTTATATTCATTTAAAATGAAAGGCAGAGCTGCGCAAACATTTTTCATCCATTTTTTACTGTATGTGCCGGCTTTACCTTCTGTAGAAATTATTATATGTCTAGTTATATAGCCAAGGGAAAAGGAGAAAAAAAAAGTAAGTTCTTATACTTCAGGGGAAAATGTGTACAATTAATATCAGTTTACACATCTGTAATAACATAAAACATATACACCCGAGGTTATGCGTCGTGACATAAATCATAAAAGGGTCATAAAGAGTTATTTAAGAACCTTGTAACATATTTTATTAAATAACATTATCAAATATTAAAGCTTTGTGTGAAGAAGTGGATGGAATCCACCGCACAACCTTTCTTTGGCTAATATAGAGCCATAAACAAATTTTCCCCATAAAAACTAGAAAAAACTGAGCAAAATGTTGGCTAGTTTTGATCATCAGCAACCGCCTGGCTTCGGCAGAGCTACCTGGCTCCATTCAACCTATGGGTCAGCCCTTGTGTCCAAAAACACAGCGACCTGAATGCGGCGACGGTAAAGGACCAGCTCATTTCATGCGGCTCTAAACTCTGGAATTAAAACCACAACAACAAAAACACAGGCAGAAAATCAGTTATTAGCAAGACTCACCCATCCATCTCCGTTCCTAAGGCATCGGGTCTTAAAACTGAGGCATTTCTTTCAAGCAACGTTATTTGAAGCACTCTCAGAAAGTTCCTCCATCTGACTAATGTCTTATTTCCCTCCTTCCTCCCTTCCTCAGCATGTAGCGCTTGAGAAAGTTGGCTTTCTGAAGTAGGGGGTAGGAAATATAGCGACAATAAAGTTTTATATCCTTTCTCTAATGTATTCTCTTTAAGAAAATAATTTCTCTGCGTAATATGTTTTCCTTTGGAAAAGTGTGGTACCTGAGCCTGTAGTAGGGTATAAAGATTTTATTGGCACCCGTTTGGGATGGTGCAAAAAACCCTCTCTCCCTCTCCTTGTAAATGTTTTAATAAAATAAAATTATAGGGCATTCAGGAGAAAGTTTGCATCTTATTGTGCTGAAATAGCAGAGTGCTGCCAAGCCCGGGGACCAGCCACCATGGGAAACAGCAATGAGGACAGGGGTTGGGGTGCCCTGGCCCACACCAGCTAGGACAGCCCTGGTGATGTGTTCAGCACTAAATGCAAGACTAAACATTGAATGTTGAGTGGCTAATAGCATCAAGAGAGATGTGTAGTGTCAGGGAAAGTGATGTTTGGAACTCCAGCTCTAAGCACAGAAAGGTATGCAGCCGAGGGGATGCGTTGCGTGGCACAGATCCACAGAGAGCACAACTTCATTGCCACTTTGTAAGACTTCTTTAACAGCGCGTTCAGCTCATTCATGAAGCTGCAGCCAGAGCAGCGAGCAGCTCCAAGGAGAGGCTGTCTTCTGGCCAAGGCAAGGGAAAGCCGAGAGCAGATATAGTGCCTGTCAACAAGCCCATCTCCAGGGTGGAAGGGATCCAGCCTCACCGTGTGGGCTCCAAGCAGGTGGGGCTCTGGGAGTAGGCTCCCATCCATTCCTGGGGATGGTCCCGAATAAGCTTCCCATACTGGTGTGGCCACAAATACTTACAAAGTTATGGTCTTGTGCAAGATGCAACTGCACATGCAAATCTCGAACATGAAGATGCGATTGCCTTCTGCTTTCAATAAAACATGCCTTGGTTTGGTGCATAGCAGCAATCCAGCTGTTGGTGATACGCACGCTGAAAATAGCTTGCTGGTGTTACTGTACCAAAGTCATAAGGCATAGCATCCAATATGCGAGCTGTATTAATTCCATATAAATGAGTGAGATAGGAAAAGTGGTCTGACTTCAACAAAAAGAAATGGGCTGGCTTGATACTGCAAGATACTGGTTGTGGATAATGCAAGATTTTTTTGATTAAAATGGATAAGAATTTGAATAAGAATGTATTGTTTGGAATACATTTCCACTGGTATCCAGAAGAATTCCTACTTGCAGATATATGTGGTTTGTGTTAACAGGCGAAGGATTTAAAACGTACATTGGCTTGAGCTAATTCTTGTAATTATGTATTTTTGGTAAATGTAAATTGATTTGGTATAATAGACCTGATTGGAAAATTACCTGTTTGAGATGGGAAAATAAAAGCGACTGCTGGACACGAGGTTGAAAAAATGTGGGGTTTCAGTAGGATGCTCTGCTCTGAAAGAAAGTCTGTTTCAATAAAAACCTTGATTCGAAAATTGCGGTTTTTAGTAGAATGGTATTTGATCCATTAAAGCTGTATTGGTTTCATTCTTTATGTTTGCCTTTCGTTGAAATATGTTGGTATGAGGCATGAAATAAGCATGTGTCAGGCATTACTCAGAATAATAAAAAAGACAGAATAGAGAAGAAGAGGCAGCTATGACTGTTCTAGGGAGCCCGACTGCCCGGCGTAATTCTGCATCACGCGGCCCTTGTGCTGGAAGTGGCAGTGTGTGGGGAGCAAAGCAGAGGGGAACGCTGCCACTGGTGTCACTGGGCACAGGATCAGGCCCGAGGAATGCAAAGATGGAAAATATCTGCCTTATTAGATCAGCCGACCCAGCCGTGCTGCCGGCGGTGGATTGTTCCACAGAGGACGGTCGGGATTGCTTTGTCTGGCCTAAATTTGTATTATACCAATGACAGGGATCCTACCACTTCCCTTGGAGGACTTTTCCACATTCTAATTGATCTGATTGTTAGGAAATTGTTCATAAAATTAAGAATCTTGGAAGTAAATAAGGGAACCCAGGCAGAACTGCTCCACGCAAAGCGCAACGGCCATATGGAACATGTTAGTCCGGGGAAGGCAACCGAGCAGTATAAATGAGTTCAAGAGACATTCAGATTTATTTCTGGAGAAAGAAGGGACTGGGAGCACGATGAAAAAAGCCAGGGAGGTGGGTTTAACAGACGTTTGGGAAGGGAAGTTGTGTTTAAAGGGAGGACATTTAAAAATAGAGAGAGCTTGGTGTATGTTTTCCCTGGGATCTCTTGCTTTTATGGGTGCCCAGTGCATGAGCAGAGTCCCAGTCCTACAAGGAAAGACGGGTTTCCTTTGTGGAGCAGGTTTTATTTCAGGGACAGCCCAGAGCTGGGCTGGGAGGATGAGTTCTTTAGGCCACCGCAATGCCAGCTCCCCACAGCAATCCTACACATTCACTGGGAAACAGCATGCCAAGCATGAGGGGACCTCCCCATCACCAAAGTGAGCCTTAGCAGCACTGCACGTACCCTGTTAAGCCTTGACCAAACAGCCAAAAAGAAAAAATAAGTTTCAAAGAATTCAACAGCTCTCACTGCAAATAGAACATATTTTTTTTCCCAGCATAATGACCCAGGCTATGTAAAGCTGACGGCTAACCTAGGGTTATAAACTCGGGTTATAATTAAGGCTGCTTGATGGAACTAGAAGCATGTCCATAAGGAGTTACCAAACAAATCACTGCCATTTTCACCCTTGCTGGCAGCCTGGTGAGAAAGGTGTCACCCAAGAAGAGTGGCAGCTCCGTGCTGACAAAGGCTTCCTTTCTCCACTGTCTGTCACCAAAAAAAAAAAAAAAAAAAATCATTTCTGCATTTCTGTCACTTGACCCTGCCAGTCACATTAAAAAATGAAAACCTGCCCAGGGGACGCACCCAAAGCGAGTCCTGAGAAATAAATTAGTGTTTGAGAAGAATGGCTTCAGATACATGAGGGCAGAGCTGGCAGGAGCCGCTGGCCTCGCTGGAGCGCTGCCCTTTCGCACCGGGGCTGCACTTGGCCTGTCAGGCGTGATTAATTCTTCCACTAATGCAAGGCCACAAATACACTTTGTCAAACTTTTGGGAAAAGCCCAAGTGGACCAAGCACAGGTTTCCTGTGCCGCAGCCGCTGCTGAATAAACACTTTGGAGACAGAGAGGTTTGAAGCTCCGGCTTAGCCCTCAGTGAGCGGGCAGGGCTGGGATTGAGCTGTTGTCTACAGTCTTGAGGGCATGGGGAATTAACTCCTCAGTCTTCATTTGGCCATCTTATAGAATGCTTGAGTTTTGTGCCTCAGCAATCTGGGAGCAGTCGCTGCCCATTGTGCTCCAGTGCGCTGTTCCATGTTGACCACGCAGTGAGCGCAGCCATCTAGCGGAGACTGCACGGGAAAGCAGGGGGTTTCTCCCCAAAATGCAGACCAGATGGCACTACGCAGAGCTCTTATAGAGCAAAACCCACCGGGACTAGGCATATGTTGAGATAGAAGCGTTGGAGCATCCTCACCCAGAGCAGCACTGTATTTTACACTCTTATGAGGACTCATCTCTTGTTTTCCAAAGCAGGCAGGGACCAGAGACCAGAACCACCTTCCCTGTGTATTTTGAGAGTTCTGTGTACCTGTGCCGTTGCTGGCACCATGCAGAGATGGAGCACTTTGCTGTACAGCCGGGTGGGGAAGAAATCACAGGGCAGGGTCATGTCTTAGAAAAGCATCCACAGTCCCTCTTGGAAAAAATCCTGGATGGGTTCCACAATACCACACACCTTGTAATTGCTCTTATTGGCCTCCAAAACCAAAATGAAACTTGGCAATCTATTCGCTTACATGTGAATATTCCATATTTTGCACGTTTAAATAGTACCTTGCTGCTGTGCTCTGATTTAGGCCCTGATCATAGAATCGTAGAATCATGGAATCGTGGAGTCATAGACTCATAGAATCATGAAGGTTGGAGAAGACCTTTAAGACCAGCAAGTCCAACCACCAACCCACACCTACCGTGCCCATTGACCATGTCCCGCAATGCCCCTCTCACTGCCTGCTAGGAGAGCCACCACTGACATTGTGTGACTTTGTGGACAGCCTGTGTTATAAAAAAAAAAAAAAAAAAGGAGGATCCTTTCAGCCTCCCTGAGGAGGCTAATTGTAGAGCTGCAAAACTTACAGAGTAATACGCTGATGCTGCAGATTGCTTTAATAGGGTTGAGCTCCAGTTAAGCATTTTAATGTGTAAGTTGTAAATAAATAATGGAGGACATAGCCTCCTTAACAGCGCAATAATTATTTTCAATTAAACCTTAGTTAGAAAGAAATTAGCTTTCACCTTGCTGGCTGCATCACTTGTTCTTGAGGAGCAGGTAAACCCACCCAACACTGAGCCAAGCTATTCCCTGGGGATTCCAATTGCTGCCTCTTGTTACAGGTGTACTGTAACAACAACAGGAATAAAATAATGAAAACCACAGGATTACCGGATCCAAGTTTCATGGGAAAGTAAACATGCCGGGAGTCATTCTCAGGCACCGTGCAGCCTTCCAGAAATGTGGGAATTGGGAACCCAGTCATGCTCACCTGAGCTTCGCATGACTTCAGGGCCCTTAGAGCATTACCACAGACTGATGGCCTTGTCCTCTTCTGCGGGGAAAGAGGAACTAAATGCTCACAGCAGGAATCAAATGGGCTTTGGCCCTCCTAATAAAACATGGCCATGTGTATAAAGAAATCAAACAAATCACAGCGTTCTTTACTGAATGGTTTATGCACTTCTTGGTGCCCACCATGCCAATCTCACCTCCCCTGAGGAAAAAAAATAGGAAAGCCAATCCTCTTTCTCTTCAAGACTGGAGATCAAACCAATGGGGTTCTTTCTGGTTTACAATTGCCCAGAAAATTTAATCCACCAAAATGTGCAAACGGCCACATCTGGTGAATCCACCTGTGCACAGCAGAGCTGCAAACTGCTGACATCAGCATATGGGTTCACAAGAGGAGCTATTTGGGATGTCTCTTTTCATACTGGGGATGTGCTTTCTCATGAAACTTGAGAGGTTTTGTCTGGGATGAGATGATTTCCCCTCTAAACCACCACAATGGGTGTATGGTTGGACTGGACGATCTTAGTGGTCTTTTCCAACCTTAATGATTCTATGAGACCTGCTGTGGGGCTGGGTCCCGCTCTGAAGCAAGGGCCTAGCCATGCGGTGGGAGAGCACTCCCTCCACCTCCAGGATTACTAATTCAGACAGAAATTTGGGTATAACTTTAGGACACATGACTGCTTTCAGCAGGGTAACGCGTCCACAGCAAACGGGAGTCGATTTGTTCTGTCCTCATGAGAAGGTGCAGCCTGGAAATCAATCGATGCTCACTGCTAGTAGGGGCTGGTCGGATGGATGGTTTTAATCAAAAGTGTATTTGAATTAAGACTTAAAAGAAAACCAAGCATTTAATCACTAAGCCATTCCAAAGCGTCCCTAATGCTTGCTGCAGAATGTCCTAATTACCGAAAGGCAGAAGTAAAAATGGAATATAATATCACGGGGTTAAAATCACTGCGAAACAGGCCAAAATTGGCCAATCTCACACTGAGTCTCGCTGCTACAGGGTCAAATAATGGAGCGTTTAAAGCACTGTCAGACTGAATGAACATGCCTTCCTCTGAAGGTTGCCCGCGAACTCCTTTGAAGGAAAAAAAAAAAAAAAAGATAACCTTAATCTTTAAAGTAGTTTGAATTATTTCCTCTCAAGCCTTTCCCTAAACAGATTAAGCCCCTATTTGAAATGGAAGTAGATGTTTACTCTTGTAAATAAGCATTTTCTCTTGTATCTAACAGTAAACAGATTAAAGGATTACTCCAAAGACCTTCCAGAATTTTAGTATCGAGTCCCCGAAATCTGTGCTTGATACGTCCACCCCCAGCACAGCTACATCCTGGGCGAAAGGTTATTTTCTCCAATCAAGTACATCCCAAACAGGGAGATTTAAGGCCTTCAGCTCTGAAAGACTTCGTTCTTATCTGCCCTATTGCCACTTTGCAGGGAAGCATACATAGCCCGAAGCACAAATGAGAATCAGACACGAAGACTTTATTTTAAAGAGTCGCAGTATGGGAAGAATTTACTCGATTTCTAATAATATATAGAACATACAATAAAGCAGACCAATATATTTCATCCCCTGTCAAGAAAGTTTTGTCACTTGGTAATTTGTTTTAATATATTAGTTTCTAAATATAAGAGCAGTCAATTGATGCATTATTAATGTGATGCGTACGTGTATAAATATTCTTTTAACTTCCAGGATGGTTGATATTAATGTTGTGGCATATGAAAGCATGAGGTACTTCTAACACTCGGTCCTCAGGCAGGAGCCGTGCCGCTTGCACCGAGGCCCATTTATAACTCCTCCTGCCGGGGAATGAAAGGGCTTTGATGTAAAGTGTTGGTTAGCTGCTCTTAGGATGGAGAGCCAGAACTCCCCCCCCCGTTATTTCTGATGGCAAAATGCTTATATCAAGGGCGAAAATTGTTGAGTTGCTTGAATAATAATGTTTACAGAGGGAAATATTGGTGTCCAAAATGGTCATCAGTTCCACTGGAGAGAGCATCTGGATTTCAGCCAGTTGTCTCATCCCATTCTATTAAGATTTTCATGATTCCTACTAACTTTTTGTGCCACATCAAGCTTCCTTCTGAGTTAAGGGAAGCACATAATGGTCTGAATCAGAGCCTGCAGCCAAGAGCATTTTGGAGGGGCTGGGATACCCTGCAGCTCACTTGGCTCCTGAGAGCTACCAACCCTCAGGGACAAGGAGTATTTTTTGTGTTAACAACACTGGGTGGTCCAGGGGATGTCAGGACACCTTCAGAGTTATCAGCAGAGTATGTGATACTGAACAGCAGTACAGATCTGATGTTGTATTTCCAAATATAAAACAGTCTGGATTGCTTATATGTGACCAGCGGAAGTCAAACACAACTCGGTTCCTTGCACAGACCTTTGTCATCCTTCAGTGCACTGATTTTAGCTAACAGACACACAAAAAGGGGTCCAGTGCATGTAAGCAATGTTTAAGGGAAATCTCACGACCATACAAAATGAGAGGGTTGTTCCAAAAGTGATGCCTCCTACTTTATTATGTTGCCCCATGACGTCAGAGGAGGATGTTGGTGGGATGGCAGAACAGGCTGAACCTTCCCACCAACACCCCATTCCATTTTGTCACTGTGTGACAGATGGCAGCAGAGGGGCACTCTGACAGAATGGTGCCTGACACACGGAAGTGCAGATGAAGCAAAGGTGTGTCACTGAATTCCTCCGTGTGGAAACAATTGCACCCAACGACATTCAGTGATGCTTGCTGAATGTTTATGGAAACCAAACTGTGGTTGTGAGCACAGTGAGTGGTGGGTGGTGTGTTTCAGCAGTGGCAACAGTGATTTTGAATACAAACCACATTCTGGATGGCTATGCACAGCTGTCACATCATGAAATGAAGTGCGTCTTGAATGGCTCATCCATATGCAAGTTGGTCAGGATCTTCTGAACCAGTAAGAGGCTGAATTGTGACAGCTTCTGGATCTCACTGTCACCAGTGATGAAATGTGATGTCACCACTACAAGATGGGATCATGGAGCAGTGACATGTGAATTCCTCACTAAAGTAAAAGTTCAAGATGCAGCCCTCAGTGAGTAACATGGTGTACTCTCTTCTGGGATAGGAAAGGGGTGATCCTTCGGGATTTCCCAGAACCAGAACAAACCATAAACTCTGACTGCTACGTTGCAACACTGGCTAAGCTGAAGGCTCAAACTTCCAGAGTCAGGTCAGCAAAAAAGACAACCTTCCTCCTGTAACACGGTAATGCCAGACCTCATGCCAGTTTGAAGACCACAGAGCACACTGTCAGTCTTGTCTGAACTATCCTATGACACCCATCATATTGTTTGGATTTTGTGTCTTCAGACTTCCATCTGTTTGGGACAATGAAAGATGGACTGCGTGGGCAATATTTTCCTAGCAATGACACTGTCATAACAGCTGTGGAACAGTGGGTTGCCTCAGCTGGTGCAGATTTTCACCAGAGAGGCATGCAGATTCTTGTTCATTAGTGGTAAAAACACAGCTAATAGTAGTGACTATGTCAAAAAATAGGGTCCTGTAAATGAGAATTTGCTATATCAAAGAGTGTCATTGTGCTCTTTGCATCTGTTGCAGTTTCCATGGAAAGAAATAGGAGGCATGACTACACAGATGTATGAAACATGGATACACAGCAAATTCGCTGTCCAGCAGGGCTAAGGTCATTAAAAACTCATCATTTTAAGTAGGATGTGAACATATCTAATTCCAGTAGTTGGGCCTGTCCATTCAGTAGTAAGCAACAATTAAAGACGATTGCTAGAAATTCATCAAAACTGGATCCTATCAAGTCAATCCAGCACCTCCTTTCAAGGCAATGACAGCAGTGGTTGACAAAATAAGCAGTTTGGGGATAATGGACTTCCAATGGTTGGACTAGACAATCTCAGAGGTCTTTTCCAACCTTAATGATTCTATGTTTCTATGATTCTCTTCCCCATCCAAAGGTGTTAGGGTTCCACCAAGCTTGTCCCCTGGCAGCTCCTGAAGGACACAGCCTCTGCAGTCTGCTCTTCCATCACCCCTCCCCTCTGCGCCCCAAGACCACATGCCACAAAGCCACAGGAATAAACTAATCTTCAGCTGAGTGAACAAATCAGAACAACAGCAAATGAAACTTCAGGCACATACCAACTTATTTTGGATCAACAAAAAGTGAAATACTCAGCTCTGGGTTTCCTTTGGAAGAAAAAAGTAGGGAGTGCTGGGAGTGGCAGTGGGCAGCAGTGCTGAAGTTTGGATCAAATATCTTATTTCACCAGAAATGAATGAAGATCATTCATATTTCAAAACATATTTCAAAAAAAATATCCCCACCCCCAAGAAAAAAAAAAACACAAAAAACACCAGAAAGAACCCTAACAATTTGAATTTGCCTTCCTAGTTTTCCTTGCCAGCTGAATCCAACCCAAATTAATGAATAGTTGTGGTCACTTGAAAGTTTCATTTCTTCAACAGTCAACTCATCCAGCAAGTTGTGCCCCTCTCAGTTTTGCCAGGGTCTGCAGTGATTTCCCCTAAATCCTTCAGAACTTCATTTTATCGGGGAATGTTTGTGTTTTCCTTTGGATGCAGAGGGTTTGGTTGGCATTTCCAGCCAGTGAAATCAACAGCTCAGCATCGCGCCTGGGGACACTTCTGCTTGAAGACAGCCAAGCTGCCTCACTCCTTCCCATACTTTATTAGTTTTAGATGATTTAAAACAAACAAACAAACAAAAAAAAACAATGTATTGTTCTCAGCTAACACATTAAAACATAGAATACTGATAACAGTGTACAAAGGGAGGCAAATGCCATAAAATAAATGAGCAACAAACCTGATAAGCCATGAAAATTCTCTCCTCCGTTAGCTACCTGAAAAACACTGGCTTGTTTTAAATGCAAAGCTTTTTCCAGGTGTAACTGTGACAGGCACAAATACTTGACGTATATTTTCATAGAAAGTGTAAAGTAATTTAATGGTTTAAAAAATAAATATATATACATATTTATGAAGTCTTACAGTGCACACTACCTGACCTGAAAATAATAAGCTTTTAAGTGTAGTTGGAAGCAGTTACTAAAACCGTGGCAGACATGATTTTTATTAGAATTTAGATAAAAAGATTTAATGTTTTTTAATCTATGAGATCACTGGAGGTTAAACTCACCATCTGAAGTTCGTTTGTGTTTTTCATATACTTTTTTTTTTCTCTTTTCCTTAAACAGATCCGCTCATTTAAGGGGAAAAAAAAAAAAAAAAGAAGCGGTCATCAGAGCCCACTCAATAAAGTATTTGGTTTGCCTTCGTTTGGCTTAGAGAAGAAGCCTGTAAAGAAACAGGAGCTGCTCTATGTTATAAACATCTTCTGGACGTTAAAAGGCTGTTTTCTCCCCTTGGACATAAGCAAAGGCTCACCCAGAAGACTTTCCCAGGAGTTTGTTGCGGCTTTGCGTCCCAGAAGTATTTTACAAGGCTGTCAGCCGCAGACCGCCTTATTACAGCAGAGATGAAATGATGGCAACTCGAATTCCTTCATCCATAAATTCCCCTTGCCATAGATATTTCCACATTCATTAGGAAGGGAATAAGGAGCAGGCGGGAGGTGCTCACAGAGGCTTTTCCTGCCTTTTTGATGAACTGAGGCTGAAGGGGTAAAAAATACGCGAGGCCCTATTGGGAAGGTTAGGATTCAGATGCTCTGCCTCCTCAAGCAGTGCGTTGTATCAAAGCGTTTGGGCGGTAATTTATAGGGTATATAGCACAGGACCTTATTAAAGCCCCCAGGCAGGTCAGCGCGCCGGGCAGGAGCGGGCAAGCTCTGGGCAACGTAAATCAGCAGCCAAGCGACCCTAAATTTATGCTTGCAAGGCCAGTATTTGGGTCCTGTGGGCTCGTATATCAGCAAGGCTCGGTGTGAGGCTCTAGAGAAGAGATGGTGACTTACGTTGGGGCGTATCTCTGCATTCCACGCCTCAGGTGCCAGGTATAGCCTGGGGAAAAAACAGGATAGCTTCATCCTATAACCCCATCTGCAGTGACTGCACACATCTGGCCATCTTCAGTCCTTCCAAGAGCAAGAGGAGAAGTACTAAGTTCAGGAACTTAGGAATTACGATTTTCACTGGAATCTGGTCTTTGTATTAAAAAAATGTAAGTACAGAAATCCTGGACAGGGGATTAAAAAATAAAAAGTGCCTATCCTCATGGGTTTCAACCCAATTCCTAACCCAAAGAGTCTCAGATATGTTTGGATGAGTTTCAGAAAAGCATCCCAACTTCTGGACACAGATCCGAACCAAACTTCAAAAGGTTTTGAGGTTAGCACATTGGGCTGTGCACAGCTCTTTGCTGCCCTTGTGCTGCTTCCCCGGGTGGGACAGAGGAGGGCTCTGTCCTTAGCGGAATCCTGAATAAAAAAATTGCAAAGCAAACAAACAGACCCCCCGAGGAATACGGAGTGCAACCGTAAAAGAAACAGGTACTCCGTTCCAAAACCAGATGGCAAATTCGAAGCATGTCTTAACATGCCAAGATACAGCATGCTACAAAGAGCTCAAACGGAGCATTGCAGATAAAACAAGTACTGATTAAATCACATACTGTCCATATTTCAATCAAAAGTTTGAAATTCATCCATGACTAGGCAACCAGACAGACTGAAATCAAGTTGAAGAAGTAGAATGCAGAAAATCTGGGTATTTTTTCATGGCTCTTTTAACTTTAGCAGGATCAAGCCGCTCATTGTTATTGAAACAACTGCATCTCCACCACTTGCTTTAAAAGCTCAACTCATCGCCAGCCCAACAGGAACAAGTTTTCAGAAAAAAAAAAACACAGCTAATTTGCAATTATCTGCATCTGTAATGCAAAGACGCTGATTCACAAAGGCTCATGAGGCCACAGAGAAATAAGATGATTGTTAGAACCATGGAACTATGGTATCACAGAATGGCTTGGGTTGGAACGGACCTCAAAGCTCCCCCAGCCCCAACCCCTGCCATGGGCTGGCTGCCCCCCACCAGCTCAGGCTGCCCAGGGCCCATTCAACCTGGCCTTGGGGACCTCTAGGGATGGGACACCCACAGCTCTCTGGGCAGCAGTGCCAGTGTTAATGACTCTGCTAACAAACCTCTACTCTTTCAGCTACTTTGGTTAGACAAGGATTTAGAGCTAAACCAGCTTCTTCTGGAGAGCACTTGCGAGCAACGTATGGGACAAACTGAGTTTTCATATTTGACATTGGCTTTGTCAATGCCAATGCACTGACCTGCCAACATAGATCCTGCTGGTTGATACAAATGGATCCTGTAGGCAGCAACATGGTACCAGGTGGGCAGCAAACATAACTGCCTTCTAATTGAGTACAAAGACATAGGTATAAATGGTTTCTGTTTGTATTTAACTTTTTGGACTCAGCAGACCAAATTTCCACCTCTGAAGCCCCACAGTGAGATGAAAATCTGTATGGCTATGTCTTTTCTTTCTTTCTTTCTTTCTTTCTTTCTTTCTTTCTTTCTTTCTTTCTTTCTTTCTTTCTTTCTTTCTTTCTTTCTTTCTTTCTTTCTTTCTTTCTTTCTTTCT
>PPHD01008639.1:0-21537 GCA_002909625.1 Bambusicola thoracicus | reverse complement strand
TCTTCCAGTAAACAGAAGACAGTTCTGCCTTGGTTTTGCATTTGAATTTAATTCCCTCACACATTTTCTTGCTGTATGAGAGCTTATTAGGGCCTGGAATAGTTTATTCGTCAAAGATTATTCTAGTCAAGTGTTGATGTGGAAAAAATAGCTTCTCAAATTAAAAGAAAAGAAAGAAAAAGATTTTTGTTGTCTCTCATAAAGGAACTGTCGATCTCAGTTGTCTCAACCAAAGAAAGAGCCAGGTCTCATCCAGATGACAAATGAGGCTGATGTGTTTGCTAGTACCTGCATGAAAATGGATGCTAAGAAAATGTTAAAGTCAAATCCATTGGCTCCACAGAAATAATTTCTACTTTAGATTTCAGAAATATCAGGTTGGGGGATTTGCAAGAGGATATTCTATCAGTTGTCCTCTTGGCCCCCTTCAGCAGTAAATGATAGCATCAAAATGCTTGCTTGGTTTCTTGAGCTACTCAGTTAACCCCTTGAAAGCTAAAAAGCTGAAGACCATGTCTTGCACCAATTATTGGAGACAGTGCAATATATACATTCCTGGGGTGAGATAAAGACCAAGCGAAGTAAAATGCTGTCCAGCCGGTTTATTACTGGTTGGTATAAATTTCCCACAGGAATTTTGTATTCAATTTTAAAATATTATCAGTTATCCTAGAATAATTATAACTGCCAAATAAAACATAAGATTTTTTTAGATTTTTCTCTTCTTTGATGGCTACTTGGGAGCAAGGAGACAGGATGATGATGGAATCATAAACGTACCAACCCTGTTCTTATTTTTCATCTAGACACTTAAAGATATGAAAATGTTACGGTAAGGAGATGATTTTTATGACAATTTCACCATTTTACTTCTCACCTCATTTAGTGAAGTTTCTTTGAATATCTTGTGGAAAAAACTGTTACTGACACAAGTATAGCTTGGTTTAAGCAAACTTATAGCATTTTAGTCTTCTGCCTTATAAAACTCATCCTTTTGAGCTCACCATTTTTTTAGTCAGATGAAGCAAATAAAATCCTGTCACTTTAGAATAATGTTTGTTTGATCTAACACCAGCTACTTTGAAACAAAGAAGTTTCTAACAAACCAGCAAGAACAAGCCAGATTAAGGTTTCTCAGTAAATATGCAGATGTCTTCTCGTCAGGATGGTCCTTAGAGCAAACAAGCAAGGACAGTAACAATCCTTATAGCTTATGGGTGTATGGAAAGTTTCTAAACCACCTATAAGTCACTACATCTGGGAAATACCTTAAGAAACATGAAGAGAAGGGAGAAAAATATGATTCATTCATACTCAAAAATTTACAGGGTTTTCTATCAATGCAAAACTGTTCATTTCGGATGGAAAGAGAATAGTATTTTCCCTAATGAATGAACTGAATTTCTTTTTCAAACAGCCACAGTGAAGACAGAGATAGGAAATTTATCTGAAATTTCAGCTGAAACAGATCCTGCTTCAGCTTTTCTACAGCAAATTTAGATTAAAATTTTGAACTCAGGCCTCCTCTGAGGCCAATGTATTTTCTGATAGCCTTTCTGTTACACTTCTCTATACTCCTCCAAGCTACACTGCTCAGTATAGTGAAGCCAAAAGACTGGAGCTCTTCCCCCAAAACTCAGTCTTTTAAAATAAAAAAAATTGTGTCACCTTCAAAGATTTCTTGCTTATGTTTAATGACAAATAAATGAATGAAATATTCTTTTCTTACAGAAAACTTTAAATTGCTGTAGATACTTTTTGTGCTTTCGTAGCTTCTATGTGTGAGTCATTGAGTGTTATATGAACAGCTGCAATACTAAATACATCAAGACAAAACCAGTCAAGACAGAATACTCTTAAGGAATTTATTTACTCATAAAGTGTCACATCCGTTGTGGTATATCAATTGAGCTTGCCTATATTTCTCTTAAAGTCAGTGCCAGATAATTCTGCTGGCTCCTGGAATGTAACACTCTTTTCTCTTCAACATTAGAAGTCAACAGTTTTTAATATAGGCACTGTAACTTCCTTTTAAATAAAAGTTCTGATGTTTTTTTTTTACCAGTAAACAATTTAGAAATAAGAAAGAGTCTTCAGAGGTTTCCTGTAGCATGAGGTGGCTGTAAAACTACTTTGGAGGGAACCTTTTAATGTGGATTTCAAATATATAGTAATAAAGCTGACTTAGCTTCCATTAGATCCTTCATGTATGAAGTATTTGGAAGGTACAAGAGATACAAAAGATCACAGTCCATTTTATTAAATCTCGGCAAAGGTTGACTTGGGAGCTGTCACTTGGTAGTTGTCAGGTCATTTTAAGGGTTTTTAGTACATTTAAAATTATTTTGGCCATCCACCAACTTAGTGGAGGCAAATACTTTTTTTTTTACCTAATTTATTTTTTTTTTTAACGTAATGCCCAAAATCTGAACACTTACCTGTATTCATTTAAAACAGACAAATCAATACTTAAGATTCTTAGAACTCAGGACTTCAGGAGAGAAATGAAACTTCTATGTCCTATCAGAAATGTTGTTGGATTCCTGGTCTTGGGAATATGATGATAATATCTCAGTGGCTGTGCAGCTTTTCTGGTTTTAGACTACATTTTGATATTAGATTGTGTTAAGGAGAGGAAAAAAAAAAAAAGAGTGAGAAGTTATTAAACTGAAGGTTTTGTTTATAACAACATTTAAACTGCTTTTGTATATTTAAAATTTTCAGGGTATGCTTATATTAGTAATTTTCTGAATAGGTTAATTATCCTAAAGAGATTCCTACTCTTACGGTGTTATTTTTAACTATGTTAACTCAGATATTGTTGGTGTTCTGGAACAAAGCTGAACATTGTAGCAAATATTGCAGCTACATGTTCAGGTCTTTTGTGTGCATTTTACTATCACCAAAATGTTTTCCATTTGTGTTTTTAGTATTTAGCTTTTCTGTGTATAGTTTATGCTTCAAATCTTTCCATTTATCTTTTTAGTCCCTCCATATATTGACTGCATGGCTTCTCAGTGGATCTTTCAGGATATGTTGGTTATTCCCTTAGTAACAGATTGTTTAATCCTTGACTAGTCTTGCTGCACTAAGTCTAGCGGACCAGTGCCATGAATCTGAATGCTAATGTAACCTCCAAATAATTCAATTTATATTAGGAATACGCACATTTCTAGTCTTAGCTCTTTGTATCTAAGCTAAGGCAGTTTGAGGATGTTACTTTTTCGGATTCACTAACAAGCTTTAACAGACTGGAAAATAATAGGATGTGCTATTTGTGACTACTTGTTGGGGATCTCACAGTGCTATAATTGGACTGATTGTGGAGGTATGGTCAACTGGATGATGCTTAGAGATCAAAGGTTAGAGGTTGAGTGACTTCATTCTTCCCTCCCCACCTTCTCCTCCAAGTTATGTTATATACTAAGTGAAAATAGATTTTATGAAGTTTCATTTTAAATATTTCTGTATTTCTCTTAAAAAAAAATACTCCAATATACAAGTATTCAAAAGTGTGTGACAACTTGTACCCTACTTTCTACAAGATCTTTAATATCTCTTGGGAAAAGAAAGATTTCTAATCCACAAATTTTTTATCAATAATATGTATATGCTTTGGTGTCTTGGTTGTCCTAGCTGAAGTTCCAGTAGTTTTCCATTCATATTTTTTCTCTGATTAGTTACTGACTTTTCAGCCTCAGCTGCATCTGGTAAAAATTTGATACCAAACCAGCACAAAGAATATGTCATTTAAAAAAGCTTACATGGCTCTAATTTTGTAAAAAGTCCTGTAATTATTTTTGTGGTCTGTGTTTTGTAACAAAAGGTTGCCACATCAAGCAGTGTCAAAACCTGTCCTGAAATTTGCTGCCTTATTTTGTTAACCGGACTTGTTCAGTATCTTTCATTATTATGTTGGGATTGAAATTAGAGTTAGATTGATCCCTGCTTATAAACAATTAACTAGTAGCTAAGTTCCTCCTTCTAAATGGAATATATCAGGCCACCAAGATAGTTCCTGGTATTGTTCAAAAGAAGTCATTGATTTATTTACCAAAACAATAACTTCCTACAACAGTAATTTCTGCTAGCTGTCTTCTCCATAATGACTTACTAGACAGAATGAAATATACTTGATTTAATGGCACTCTGAAAACAGGATTTATTTTCCTATCCCTTCATGAAAAAACAATGAAGTTATTCTTGAATAGTTATTCTCCACTTGGGAGGGCATGCTCCTTATGCCACCCTTCCTTAGAGATTCAGTGACTGACTGCAAGTTTTGAAAGGCAGTGCATCTGTTGAGATCCACCCTAAGAAAGCATGACCAGCCTTTTGGCCAGGGTTGCATGGACTTCTTTCTAGACACCTGAAGTGTTGTTCCTTTGTCACCAGAGGAATTCCATGACTCTGAGATAGGGAATAATCTTAATATCTTAGTCTAGTCCAGACCTATAGAAACTATAAATTCAGATATATACATCTATTTCTAGTAGATCTAGTTTTACAGAAATCTTTCAGCTTACTTGTTATAAATTCCTTGAGGAGATAAACTTCTAATACTCATAGAAAGAAATACTCACTAGGTTTCTACAATTTATCTCTAAGTAGACTTCAAGCAGCTTATATAAGTACCTGATTAAGCTATGCTCCTCCTTAATAATCACTGTTTTGAGAACAGCCTCTGATGTTTTTTATCTGTTGAATTATAGTTAAGACTTACTTTGAAAAAATTGCTTGTATCCTCACTTATCTGGATGTCATATCTTTCTGATATGAAACTGAAGTTTTTGTATTACCATTTGAAAGGCTTCTTACAGACCTTCAGTCTTGTTTGTATAAACCAAAAATCTACATGTATTTTTCAGAGGTATGAATTCAAAATATACTTAAAAATCATAGAAAATGTTAGGTTGAAAAGAATTCCTGGAGTTCATCTAGTCCATCCACAGTGTAAGGAATTATTGGTGAAAATACACAGTACGTGCTTCTGAGTAAGGAAATTTTTTTTTGTTCTTGCTTTCTTCTTGTTTGTTTTCCTTTCAAAGTCTGTAGAACTACATAGTTATATTCATCCAGATGGTCAGATGTTCAACAAATTTTGATACACATTTGAGCTTTTTAATAAATATATTTGACTTGTGTGATTTCAGTTTTTGTGAACAGTCACGCAACACATTTGCTTGCAATGAACATTCATAGAAAACGTGCGTCGGTCTCAAATCCTACTTTTCTGCATATGAATATTTGAACTGGAGACAACATGCAAAGCTCATTGTAATCAGACAAAAAGACACCCACTGGCTTCAGTAGACTTTCTTTTATTATTTCCTAGATGTATTAACTTAATTCTTCAGTCAGAAAAAAAAAAATATATATATATATGGGCTTTAAATCAGATTAATAATAACTGTTTCAGAAATGAATAAGATGCTCTAGAAGTCATTCACTATTTCACTGAGTTGAAAGCTGTATTTTGTTGTGCTGAAAAATAGCAATGAAGTAAGATTTTTCTTCTTAATACTATGTCAAAACACATTCACAGCTACAATTTTGTTTAGAATTATTTCTGCTGGAATAGGGTTGAGACCTGATTTCCAGAGTCAAGATAGTCTTTTCTTATTAATAAATGTTATGAGAGCTCTTATACATTTTCTCTTGCATTAATGGCCTTTTATTTTAGATCCTTATCAAGAGCAGAACTGCATTCATTTCCTTGCCTTTTCTGAATCTTCTTTAAATATGCTGATACTATGAGTTTGCGCTGTGATTGATACAGCTCTCTTTAAACAATGTTGAGAGTAACAGCCCAGTCAGTTGTTGGCAAGAAAATAACTGGAATCTGCTGTCCTCCACTGGTGGCTCCAGTCAGTCACCTGGACATCATAGCTATTCTTCCAGTTCTGCAACTTACACCGTTATAGTAACTGCAGTGATGTTACTTGCAGAATCCTTTCATGTAGACCAGGTGGTAGGGCAAAACTACTCAAGTTAATGGCTTTGTACTGTTACCTACCCTCTCCAAATATGATAAATTAATTTCTTAAAGCTCAGTTTTTTTTTTTTTTTTGAATGCCTTTGTATATCCATCAAATTGCCCAATCATCTATTTCTAGTTTACTTCTTCTGTTGGGGTAAGAACAGACTAGAACTAGAACTAACTGAAAATACTTTACCCTCAACATTTCTAATGTATACAGTTCAATTCTGCTGAAATAATTTTAAAAGTATTTCTGGATCAATTTCACCCAGGAATGAAAAACTAATGAACACTTAACTCCAAAGGGATAAAACATTGAAATTAGGAAGAAAAAGGAGATGGGTTTTTGATGGGTTTGTTTTCATCATGTTCCAGGCCTTGTGAAATCTGTGTACTACTTTAAGAATCATAGAACTATATAACCATCTAGGTTGGGAAGACCTTCAAGAGTGCCAATTCCAATCATGTTAATTAATCTGATCAGTTCAAAGCTTTCTTAAGGCAAATATTTTGTGTGAAAAGTGTAGCTTTTGTGCATGCTTTCATGTTCTTTCCAAAACATAGGTAAGGAAGAAAAAAAATCCTTCCCTCTTTCCTATGCACATATTTATAAAGCAGAATGCTTTTATTCAGACTGTAAATGGAAGTGAAATGTGTTTAAAACTTCCTGGACTGGCTTGAACAGAACAGCAGACCTCTTGACTGAAGTTAGTGTTTAAATAAAATTACGCATTTTTGAATGCATTTATCTAGTAATTTGCAATGTAGGAACTGAATCCTGGAAGCACATTTCATACTGCTAAATCTTCAAGAACTGGATTTTTGTAGCAGTTTTTATCCATTAGCTTTTTATCTGATTCCATTATAAGGAATGATAAGCTTAAGGAAGTGGAGGTTTTTTACTTGCTAATGAATCATACTCTAAGCATTTGTTTATTTAAATATTTTTCTTAATTAGAATTCAAAATTGAAAATCAGAAAAAAAAAGGTTTTCAGAACATCTGTCTAAAATTCATTAAAAACACATAAATCAATGTTACAGGGACTCTGGCAGAAGATCACTGAGTAAACAGTTCGAGCTTGTGGAGCCAAAAGATTGAAATCTGCTAAAAAACATGTCATTGTGTAGTTAATAATTAAGCAAATTTGTAGTAGACAAATGTCTAAAATAAAATAATATTCTGAAGTGAGCCATTCTGACTGGATTCCTCTCCATGCACTCGTATTTATTTTAAGTCAGCCTGATGGGTATTTTCAGAAGTTTAGAGAGAAGGTGGGCCAGAATTGTTGTTTCTATATCCTACATTTGTTTACATTGATGTTAACCGGTATTCTCCAGCCTGTTTTAGAATATGATGGTACAGGGAAGTTTTGTGAATGTTTTCATTGCAAAATATTTGCACGTAAAAACACTCAAAACACATAAAGCTACTGTTTTGAAGAGCATAAGTCTACAAGTAAAACTGAACAGAGAAGCATATTGTTACTCTACAGAAGGATTTTTTTATGTACATTCCATGGCGTTGAATGAAGTCAGGAGAGATCCTTTTTAGCCAATCTTGAAAAGAAGGCCTTATGGCCTTCTGATTTATGTAATTAATTGGACTTTTTTGGGTCCTTTCTAGTTTTCATATAAAATCCAATTCTTCTGAAGACCAATCAGCTTTCACTCATTCTCACTATTTCAGTACCCGTAAGATGTGGGGCACATCTGCAGTGCCACAGAATGAGCCATGCAAAAAATTCTGACTGTAGACATGACCACTTTCTAATTTTCCATTAATTTTTTTGTTTCCCCCTGTTCCCTGCACCAGCGATACTGGCTTATGCCAGGTAAGGGCAAAGCCAAGGTTTCTACCATTCTCCAGCAAAGCTAAGCCTCTATATTTCCTGTCCGGTACGAGGACTCACACTGAGAACCATGCTGAGAAAAGGAGTCGCTATTTTGATTCATTCTCCTCTTCTGTTTCTATGTCATAAAAGCAATCTTATCCTCATATAACATTCAATATAACTTTCTTCTAGCATTAAAAAGCACATTTTTTTATATTCACAATTTGTGCCTGGGAAAACAGAAACTATCAAACTCACTTTTCATCATGGTAATTTTGGAAAGTTAGACTCCCAGTTGTTCTAACAAATAGTATTTCAGACAGGTAACTCTGAAACTTTCCTGTAAAGTGCAACAAACCAGTCTCATCAATCAGACAATGCATGAGAGAAAGACCCCTGGGGAGTGAACATGTCTCTGTAGGACCTCTCTTTTGCTGAAATCCAAGGAAGCAAGAAGTGGTGTTATTTGTCTGCAATAAGGTGGTTTTTGGGGCACTGGGTAGCTTCAGGTATGCTGTAATTATGTGCACAAAGGAGTTGATGCAGCAAGCTGGAGATCTTGGAGATGAGATCAGGCCCTGCTCTTCGTGTCAAAGGGGAGGACCATGGTGGCCTGACTGATGCCCAAGACTTTCCCATGAGCTGGGACTTCTCAGTCTTCTGCTCAATTTGACAGTGACATGGAAAGTCACTGTAACAGGGCCAAGGAGCTGCCACTTGCAGGTAAGCAAAATCCTTTCCTATGGCACTGATGTGTCAGTTCTTATTAAGCAGAGCAGAATTTCAGCAAAGATTATGAAAAACAGGCATATGGGAGGTTGATGCCAGATATGGGAGGTTGATGCCAGATATGGGAGATCAGAACAATGATGTATACATCATATTACTTGAAGTTTATATGTAAACATAAATATGTTTAATTTATAAGAATGTCTTTTGAACAACTGAGCTAGCCAGTAGCTGTGTCCTCAGTAGCCCTTCTTCCCAGCAAAGGTATTTTGCCATGTAGTAATCCAGAAGTCACTTGCAAAAGTAATGGCAACTGAGCAGCTTTCTGTCTCTAAATATCTTCAATTAGACAAGAATTCAACCTGACATGTATACTTTTTGTGTAACTGTATTCTGTATTTAGTTTGTGGGAATCGTAAAGTGTAAGTTGTTTAGATTGCAAAGAAAAATGGTCTGCAGTTCACAACCAAAATCACTGCAGCTTTTTCCACAATTATAGAAATGCAATCCACTTTGATAAGCTTGAAGATTAAACCCAGTACTGGACTTGACTTAAGGAAAATATAACACCCTGCTTCACAATATAGGACAAACATGGGATATTTATTACTATTAGGTGACCCAGCATCATTATCTGCATCTTTTTTTTATACCCAACTACAAATATTATTTTATTACTCTTCTTCCTCATGCTGCTTGAGAGACAATTTCAACTGTTTGCAGCTGCAATTCATAACTTGTGCACATATGTTGTGAACAATGCTGTGTTTAATTTCAGGACATTAGTTTTGCTTTGGCTTTAGAGTATTTGGATTAAATCTGAATTTAAAGTTCAACTTCAAACCCAACCTTTTTATCCCCCCTTGATTAGTTTAGTTTATGTTCTTGCTTAGCAGCAAGAAATTAATTCAGGTACCTGCTCCTACTCAAGTGGAGGTACAGTTCAGCCTTGCTTTTGCTCTTCTTTCTTCATTCCCTTGAGTGTGCATTGATATTCCAAAGATGTTTTAGGTTGAGAATTCTGTGAAGCTTTTCTATCAGTCCAAGGGTAAATGAGCCTGAAAATAAATCTTTCAGCAGTCATAGGAAGCTCTATTATCGGGTTCAACTTCATACAAATAACAGTGCTGTTTTGCTGTAGCATGCATTTAATAATGTTTTTGCAATGATAATTTTTACTATCAAAATACAAAGCTTTATGAAGTTTGAAGATACTTTGTTTTTACTGATTCTTATAAAATGCTGTACTGAATAAATGGAAGTGAACAGATTTGTCTTTGTAGCATAAAGTAGGAAGACTCTCAGAAAATCCTGGTCATTGTTACCTGAAGAAAGAATGTCGTATATTCAGGTCTTTGACTACCTGTGTCACTGCATGCTCATTTTGATGTATAATTTATGTTTGATTCCTACTTGAGTTCAGCAGCACTCACAGGGAAGTAGATATGTAGGAAGGGGAAGAAGTTTAAGCACAGTGTGAAATTTGTTGTCTAAGGGGATGCTGAGACAGCTGGATTTGTTCAACATGGAGAACAGAAGGTTAAGGGAATATCTACATGCTATCTTCAAGTACCTGAGCACAGAGACAGGTTCCTCTCCTCCAGCAAAAGGATGTGAGGCAATAGTTGCAGCTACAGCACAGTAAATTTCAAATAGGTATACAGTAAAAATAAAACCACCATTTGGACAGTCAAGTACTGGAACAGATTGATCAGAGGGATTTGGGGATCTGCATCTTTGCAGCTGTTCAGAGATTGACTGGATATGGCCATCAGCAGCCTATTCAAATAATGGTGTTGGTCCTAATGTAGAGCACCAGCTACAAAGACATGTAAGATAAGGTGATTAGAACAACAGTTCACTCATTTAGCTGTGTTAGAGGATATTCAGTTTGGATATTGGGAAAGGTACCTGAAGCTACCCAGTGCCCCAAACTCAGGACATTCTATGAATTGGTGATGCTGTGATTCTACAATTCTTTGATCTGAGTTAGGTCTGACCACCTATCACAGCCATTTTACTCAGTTACATAGGACTTTGTACCATTGCTATCTGAAAAAACTTTCTGTTATCTAGCTTCTCCTCTAGAAGTGCACAGGTCACCTGCAGATTCTGTCACATTTGCCCAACCTTGTTTGGGCAAAATATTCATACAAAATTACTCCATAGTGACCAGTTGCTGAGAATAATTTTCTATGCATTTGCTATATATTTGTCATGGAAAGGGTTTATTTGGTCTGTAGATAGTCTTCATTCTGGAACATAGACATATTCCTGAGAAGATTGCCAAAGAGCTCTTTGACTTCCCCATGCTTTGTATTTAGCCATTATTTGCAATAGTTCCATGTTCTGGTGAGGATTATAACAGGAGGAGGGAACTGTCTCCCTGTCACATGACTTTCAGATTTTACAAGAGTTTTCAGTTTTGCTTCAGCTGCAACCAACACCTGGGACAAAATCTACACTTATCAGAAAGTTTCTTTTTAGTTTTGATAGAAAGATAAAGCAATATTTTTCTTGAATCAGCAGATAAATTGCTAGGTATTCTGCACACATAGCTTATACTGTAGCATGCTACAACTAAATTGTATTTCTTGGAAAGTACCAGTAACTGAAAGTGTAAGGACATTTATCCAAAGAACATAATGGCAATTTTTTTTCCCCCTTCCTACAAGTTTGAAAGTTTAGCTGAGACAACAGAGCTGTGTACTGGGAGATGTTAGTATTATGACTTTACGATCTTTGACTCCAAAGCAGCAGACTGGTCTTATTTCAAGCTGTCTAAAAGAGCAGCATTAGCATTGATTGCAGAACTAGCCTGGAGCCTTTTGCCCCTTCCTCCCAGCTAAAAGAAAGTACCAATACCTACCTAAGCAAGATGAAGAAAACAAGGAGTAATATATTGCAAGTTGTATAACGTTTTTTCTTTTTTTTTTTTGATGTATAGAGAGGAACAGTGAGTTAGGTGTGATGATTATGTCTATGTGCAAGTTTAGTTCAAAGCAGACATAAGGTTTTCCATCCACATTGTTTAATAAATTTTACATTTCAGGAGTACAAAACATTCAGTTCATTATGTGCTAGGACAAATTTGATGAGTCCAAAGATAGCACCTACATAAAACCACATAGATTCAGAAATGTCTTTGAATTACCCTTATGTATACAAAATTAATCTGATCTCCTGTGAAAACCTCTCCTGTAAATTTTCAAGTGCTTCCTTGCTTAGGAAAATGGCATGGTAAGAAAGATGTTTTGTTTTGTTGTACACATTGCTTTAGGCCAGGCTGTGTATATACCAAGTATGAGAAGAGGAGCAGTATGTGAAATTTTTTTGAAATTCAGAAAGAATTCTGATTCCACAGCTACAGAGATTTAAATCATTCTCTCAGAGGGCGGTGAGGCACTGAAATAGGCTGCCCAGAGAGTGATGTCCCATCCTTGGAGGTGTTCAAGGCCAGGCTTGATGGGATCCTGGGCAGTCTGAATTAGCAGCTGGCAACCCTGCCCATGGCAGGGGAGTTGGAACTAAATGATCTCTGAGGTCCATTCCAACCTAAGCCATTCTATGATTCTATGATTCTGTGTAACTGAGCCTAAAAAACCAAACAACAAAACCCTAACATTGCTTGGGCATTTTATAAAAGGCTCATATTTTCAAGATTGAAAGACCATCAGTATTTTCAGATAACATGGTGTCAGTAGCACCATCTGATACATCAGTGATCTTCAGTAGTAGTTATAGGATGCTCCTTAGCCAGTCAAGAGGATTTTAAATTTAAAGTAGTAAAATGTTAGCAAAAAGTCTGAAAATTTAAGTAAGAATCAGAGGAGATACTATTTCCCTTTAAAAGACTATAGAGCAGAACTATGATGAACAAAAGTAACAATGAGATAACTACACTCACATGTGTGAAAAGCCATGATCTGCTGCCATTCTTACCATGTATTTTTTTTGTAACTCACAGTGTGTATGTTCCTGCAAGGGGAAAGTAAGATGCATCTGCTTGGTTCTTCCTTTGGTTTCTGACATACAATCAAGCAGAATTTGAGAAGAAAACACTGGAGTTTATTAGGCAGAAAGCCTACTAGGCTCCACTGATGTCCACTGCCTTGAAGGAACAAGTTCTGAATATATTTTCTAATGTAAGAATCTTCTATCTAGATACTTGCATCATGTATGTCACAGTTGAAATTGCAGTGAATGTAGTCAGACTCTTGGAGAACTTGCAACACCAGGAATTCAGTCACTTGAGCATGTTCTTTTCCAACCTTGGTGATTCTATTATTCTATTAAATCCTTCAAGAGATCATTCTGAACATTTGAACCATTTTTTCCTTTTGTTTAAGTATAGTGAACAATATATAGATGCATGCATTTTTAAAGAGGAAAAATTAGTTCAACGTACATATGGATTACTATTGCATCCTAAACAATTGCTTTCATTTATTTTCTCTCTTTACAGTAAATGTCGTAATGCAGTATGTTTTACTGTGTTACCTGACTGCACATATAGCCTCCAAAAGGCAAAAAGGATCAGATTTCATTTTTTCCTTTTTTCCTTTTTTTTTTTTTTTGCATAAGAATATTGCACGTTATGAATATTTATATATTTCCCTTTATTAAGTAGTAACATACGCTGCCAGTTTCAAATGTAAGGAGAACACAAAAAGCGATTCTGCAGTATGATTGCAGATAAGATTCCAGATACATATGGCATTAATAATTTCTAAGCTATTCCAGCATAACTTAGAAGAGACAAATGTTATCATTAGAGATTACCTTCAAACTCTCACACACAAAAGGTAAGAAATGTTATTTATAAGTTCATCTGTATTTGTATGTACTAAGAACTTTGGATCAATTTATGTTCTTCAGTAGTCAAAGAGTACTTTACTACTTTTAAGATAGTGTTGTCTCTGAGAAGCTGAGGGAAACCATGCATATCCTAAATATGCTCAGGAGCTCCAGTTGTATTTATCTGGCAAGAGTAATAATAAAAAGGTCTCAAAAGCAATTATGGGAGAGACTGCATCTTCTGGATACAGGCACAGCAAAATTGGCTGGATAGTTAGGCATATAGCTAGCTCTTGAACTACCAAATTTTGTTGATTATAAGTAGCTTTTTGTGAAGATAGGCCTTTAAGAAGATGCAGTTTTCTTCTGGAGGAAATGTGATGAGTACCAAACTCATTCTAATAATGAAAATTTCTATATTTTGTGAAGATGCAAATATTTAAGCAGTGACAGATTAACTGAAAGCTGGTGATGGAAAGCACCTTTACGACAGAAAAAATGTACAAAAGCTTGCCATCAAAATTGGTGTGAGAATTTTAGCATGTGACACACACAGCTAGGTGTTTCAAAACTCTATGGAGACATTTTATGTTCATAGAATCATAGAATCCCAAGGTTGGAAAAGACCCACAGGTTCACCCCGTCCAACCATCCACCCATCACCAATAGTTTTCATTAAACCATGCTAGCTACCTATTCACTGCTACAGTTTACTACTGCACTGAACAAACCCCATGTATCTGCAGTGTGAAAGTGTTTGAAATATATTAGGTTTCTTATTTCTCTTATTTAATGTTAATAGTTAATATTTATCACAATGTATATTTACACACATTCTCACACAAAAGACTTTTCTCCCTTCTGTCAAGAGACTACATGAAAAGGTACAGACAAAGATTTTACTAACTCCTCTGAGAATGCTTCAGGAGTAGTTTGTGTTGCATTTTGTGCGATTTTCTGTCAAGGTGATTTCTATGGTAACCTTTATTTGCATTCTTTCAAATGAAGGTAAATTCTGACACATTCCATTAAATATTGATAGCAGTGTTTCATCTGCTGGAAGCTCACATGGGAATATTTAATTTTATCTACTGAGTCTATCCTCTTGTGGTATCAAAGCAGCAAGCTTTTTACTGTTAAAATGTTAATTAGATTTTTATAACCATTTTTATCTTTCTGCTCTTCATCTATATTGCTCCAAACATGTCTATTTACAGTTCCAAAATGCTTCCTTTAATATTCCACATCTTCTTACTCAGAGATTAGCTTAATAGCTAAACCTCATAAATGTACCTAATGACATGTAAAATACCTACAGAATCATAATGCTGCAATTTTTACTGTATTTTTTTTTTTTTTCCAACAAACAAGCTAATAACTGAGTGATTCAAAAGATCAGCTTTTAAGGAAAGGTCTGAAAGAGAAAATGTCATAATTAGTTTCAAAATGGTATTGGTTTCTGATACGTGGATTGGCACTGAAATTATTCACCTAAAAGAATTATTTGTGTGGTGGAAGAATGCAAGCCAAGAAAAATAAGTGTAGGTTTAAAAAAAAATCTCCAGCTTCCTGAATGGAACTTGAAATACCTCCAAAAATTTAAAAATTTCCTCTGGCAATATACCCTTCCATTATGAATTGTGTTTCACTTTATATAAAGCATTGGTTAGGAAACAGGCTTGTGACAGTTTTCTCATGAAGAAATTAGTAAACATGAATTTGTGGTAAAGGCTAGGGCTCTGGACTGCTAATGTTTTATGTCTTGCATCGCTGCTTACAGATCTGAACAGTAATTACAACTGGATTTAAAGCACCACTAAGTAAAGAGAACAGCACTGACGCTCGCTAGCATGAGGCTGAACAATATGCTGGCATCTGAACAGGCGGCAACAACACAAGTTTAAATTGCGATGACCTTTTCTTATTTGATCTGCTGGCCTATAGGTGGAAAATGTTGCACATTAATGTGGAACTTCTGACCTATCTTGCCCTTCTGGGTAGATTCTGTGCACCGATGTGATGATAAGAGATACTTTTGAGAAAAATGGTGCTAATATCAATGTTTTCTGAGTTCCACTAAAACTTGGAAGTAAGAAATCCTTGTGCTGAGACAGAAAACTGAAAATATTTATGCTAAGATAATCTATGAAAAGAAGCAACAGTAGACATGGTCTGAGGCTGTGAATTTGCACTTCTATGAAACTGTTTACTTCTTGCATACTCAGCTCCCAAAGTTCCCTGTCATTCTTGAACTGGGAAGCCTAGAACTGGATACAGTACTCCAGATGTGGCCTCACCAGGGCAGAGTAGAGGGGAAGGATCACCACCCTTGACCTGCTGGCCACACTCTTTTTAATGCACCCCAGATTTTCACTGTTTCCCTGGGAATGACAGAGCCAAATATCTGACTTTGTGGCTCATTGACTCTACTGTCAGTGACAGTCACTCAGGTATCTGCAATATACGCAGAGCAAGATGGCCTGGCTGTCTTTCTCCCTACAATAATGGTTTTGGAGATTATCATGTAAAACTGGGGAGATAAAAGAGGTGGTACAGAAGTGAAGGAAGTGAATTAGGGAATAGAAAGGTGGGAAACCTAGAGATGAAGACATAAAGTAGAGAAGAAGGAAGAGATAAAATATTGGTAGAGGTCTGGGTTGACAAAGCTGATTAGTGCAAATGAAGTGACGTTTCCAGAGTGAATTCAGGTTAAGTATCTTTAAGTACTATAGTAAGGCACAGAGTCAGATTGCATCAGCAATCTGGATTGAAGCCAGTCAAGTGCTATGGACCCATGCTTTTGTAATCAAAGGGTTGGTAATAAAGAATATGCTTTTAAATTATGTTTAGGATTCTCTGAGGGCTATTGTTTTAGGAGGAAACCAAATTCAAGATATTTTCAAATGTTCAAACAAATAACTAGCTGTGTAGAGCATGACACAAAGCGTCCAGGCTCTGTGCAGGAGCCAGCATGGTCCAGCTGAATCAGGGCTACTCTGAAGGCTGTAATTGGGAAGACAAAGGAGCACAGGGCAGATCTACTTGAATCCAGTAGTCTCTGACATAGCTAAATAGTACCTTCTTCAGTAGTCATGAATTTGTGTTTTGTCAAAGAGTTGACACTTATTACCTTAGATCAATGCTAAAGGCTATAAATATGACTCTGAACAGGAGACATAGCAAATCATACATAGGCAGTGCTGAACCTGCACTGATTGACTCCAGAGAATCTAAGCTGGATCTGTACGACTTACCTCCCCTGTGATGTCTTTCACTTTCTGGTCACCAAATAGACTGGAGCATGGTCAGCCATCTGGGCAAGATGTGTTATTTGGCTAACCAGATAAAGCTGCCTTGCAGATTACATCTAGTCTTCAGGCTTCTAGTCATTCCTCATTAAACTTACTGATAACTGATATACACTGAACCATTTTTTGCCATTGTTAAATTATACTATCTTAGAAAAAGGCACTAATCTAATGACAAAAAATACAAGTAAGTTCAGTAGAGACAAGATTTACAAATTTTCTTTTCAAAGCAAGGGGAAACTTTAAACACTGTATTCCCACATGTCTGAAGGGCTTCAACACATTATGGTTCAGAACTATAGTGAGTGTAAATAAATTGTTATTTTATATCTTTTCGTTTTATAATTGAGACATGAAGTGAAGTGGCCCTGTGAAATCATGTTCTATTGGCTGGACTAAACAACATTTATGTTCTGGGATTTAGAAAAAAAATGCAAAGAAGTCACAGTGAAAAGCTGCAATTTATTTCATCTGTAAAGTCTAGAAGCCATATTTTTCTAGTACTGCACCTACTTCTATCATGAGTATCCTTTTAATATATAGTGTTTATAGCATGAGTAGAATGTTTTTGCCTATGAACGGAGGAAGATAACTATAAAACTGACCTAGGCAGCCACAAGGCTGGAGATACTTGAAGCTGAATTTCTGCAAAATAAATGGAGCTCTGACCCACACACTAAGTTTTTTAGTGTAGTAACTGTTAGAACATGGTCTCTGCTGCTTCTAATACGCATAGAATAGCGTAGCATGTATGTAGTAGCACATAATGCATCAGTTTCATCTCCTCTGGGTTTACATCCCAAAGCTGTGCAAGGACAAGGCATTTAACATGTATTAGCTCCATATCATGAAAGGAAAACCTAAATATGTGAGCAAGAGGAAGGACAGAATGTTCAGCCACATTTCTGCAAAAGAGCCTGGACATCAGGGTTTCTCTGTTTAGACACAGACCAAGATAACACTGGCATTGAAGTCAAGCATACTTGATATTTATGCATGCATGTGTGCATTTGTGTGTGCTTAATGAGCATATTCTTCCAGCATGCACACATCAGTATACAAATTGCTGTGTGCTTGCCAGTCTGATCACGACACTTATCCCTTTGCACAGTTGTTTGATTCTCTTCCTCTGAAACACTGCAATGTTGCCGAGGTCTGACCTAACACATCTTTCTCACTGCATCCTATTCTTGACGCTTTGAGAAATTTCCTTTCCTGGGCCAAGCTGATGCATTAATTTTCCAGACTTTGAGGACAGTCCTGTTAATAGTCATATTCATATCCAAGATCTCACTTAATTCAATTGTGTACACATAAGTGCTGGGTGAGCTTCAGACACTTCAGGAGGTACAATACATGGAACTGCTAGCTACAGCATGGGATCAAAGAAATCCCCCAGGAAAGTGGGGTGAGTTTATAAGACTATGGGAGCTGGTATCTGTGCTAAACTTTACTGTTTTTTTCTGGTGGGACTGGTAAAATTTGACCAGTTTCCCTGTCATTTTCACGTGTGACGACTGGTTCATCTCTTTAAGTGCTGATGGAGCATGGCCTGATGAAGAACCAATTCAACCTTCTGAACGCTTTGAAGGGCTGGAAAGTGAAGAAATGGAGAGAAGAGTAGGAGGAATTGGAGAAAGATCTTCATAAAGCAGAACTACCGCCAATGGAATGGACACTTTCTCCTTCATCAGGAGATCTGCTCTGGAACCAGCTTTTCATTCATGCCCCTTTGATGTCCCAGAAGTAAAATCAAACATTCATACAGCTGTGCTCCAGCTGAGGGGCTGAAAATCTCACATAGGGAAGATAATGAATATTTGATTCACTTTTTTCCCTCTCCAACCCTCAGTTGGTTATAGATTGTAATTAGAAGGCAAAATTAACAGCTCTGCTCTCCAGCAACTGCTCCTGTAACTAAAGAGGAGGGGTAAGAGCTATGTAACACAAATTTACTGCTTCTCTGTATAGACTTAATTGATGAGGAGGATGTTAGATCCCACCTCAATGGACACCCTAAGCTACAAAGAGAAATTTTGTACATGCCTGTGAAGAGTTGTTGGACTGAATTATGGTCAGTAACTGCTCCAATATCACTGAGTGTCCAGCTATAAACTATGTTATTTTATTGGTTCCTTTAAACCATCCATTCCCTGAAGGTACTTTTAATTATCACTCAGATATGGTAACATCACCCAGTTGCCTTTCCACCACATATTCTAGAAGCTGCAGTGTTTTCCCTCCCTCCCTCCCTTCCTCCCTTCCTCCATTCCCTCCTTCCCCCCTTCCTGAATTAAGTCTTTTGAACAGTAAAGTTGGCCCAGGCCAACAGAAATAGCCTCTTTTGCACAGTTTTGAAATAGTTCTAATAAATCAAATCTCACTATTCTGTTTAGAAGATGGAGAGAGTCTTTTATTCACTAAACAGTGTTATCTGGGTTCAGATTCTGGGAACATTTAATGACTGTAGTTGGCTAACAGCTGAGATTTTGGTAATTCTGACATTGGCTTACCTTTTTGTTTTGGTTACTTTCATTATCCTATTTGCCCAAGAAGCTGGATTAACCCCTGGTTATTCTGATTCTGTCATGCTCACATCATATAAGTCATGTGTAAGTCTGTATTTCTCATTCACAGAGAGTGTATTGTTACTTATTTTAACTACAACTTTGAAAATAACATTTCTGTGGTTTTTTGTTCTTTTGTTTGTTTGTTTGTTTTTGTTTTTTTAATACTAATGTTCGCTTGAGAGCAGATTTTCCAGGTAAGGTTATATCTGATTACTGTGCATTTTTGAACTGCCTGGCATAGCTGTCAGTATGCCAAATGAGTACATCCCTTTCATTCTTCCTCCCTATAACGAAGACTTCATCCTCCATTGCACAATTTTATTATACTGTAATGAGCATAACAACATCTTTTCTCATTGGCAACTAGTAGACAGATTCATACGTATATGCCATATGCTATATATTCTAGTCCCCATTATTCAGAATCGCAAATGTTCAAGTGAAAGACAGCACTTGCAAAGCTATGCTTATAGAAATGGAGGTGGAAAGAGAGGAGATTAATTTCTGACAAGTATCCCTTGGTACATATCAGCCCTGAAAGAGATTTTACTGTGTATTTTGAAACTGGCCTCATTTAATGCTTTTGTGAGGGAACATTGTGAACTTGGGTAAAACAGTGAGTGGTTTTTGCAATGCACCAGAGCAGTACGTTAATTCTGTGCAGTTAGTTAAATTCTGGGAAGGAAATCAAATTCAGTAAATGTTACGGGGGATTTTCTCCCATGAACACAAAAAACCAGTGCTTCTTCTGCAATCCATATTTAGTGTCATTTAAGGGTACTATCATCTTTCTGTCAAATTCCCTGCCTACGCTGTCTTTTCTTTATGCTGTCCTCAAAGATGACCCATTATCTCTTTCCTGCTATATGACACTTATAGAACCTGAATAGAAAATCAAAAGCAAGAAATGTGTTATTGCTAAGACACTGCTGTTTTTCAACTTTTCTCTTGGTTTTTTTTTTTTCCCTTTGCAGACAACAAGGTGTCGAAAAGCATCATTTGCTAGACAGTAAAACATGAAGAACAGACATCTCATCTACATTTTTACAAAGAGTAAACAAGTAGGACATTGATGTAAAATGGGTATTAGACTTCCCACTCCTTTCTCCTCCTCCACACACTTTATCTACTTTTTTATAAGTAGTTAACTCTTTGAAAGCCTGAGTATCTATCATTTCCTTCTACTTCAGTCAAAAAGCTTCTGAGCTGCAATTTTTTTAGAAAGTATAGTGCAGACGCTGTAGTAGAGGTGTGGCTTCTCGTATGTTAGTGCTGCCTGGAACTTTCATAGGCTGGGCCACAAGAAAAAAAGAGCAAACTTTGTACAGTGTTTTACAGTGGCTCTATCCTGTGGCACATGTCTTACATTATACCCACCAATACCCTAATTCAACCACTGCTGCTCTTCCGCTTTGCGTTTGGGCATTCAGCAAGTGTCGAATCCTTGTCACCTGTCCTTCTCTGGCCCACCTCTGTAGGCAGTGCTCCCCTACTCCTAGCAGCATATTCATTGATATTCAGAGGCTAGGGCAGAGACAGAAATCAGTCTTGCAGTGCATAAAAAGAAAAAAATAATTCTGGAGAATATTATGTAAATTCACTCAGTTTTTCAACAATTCAATTTGGCGCATGCTTGAGAGAGTCTGAGCCAGGAAACTAGATAAGCTGCTGCAGCCATGACAGGTATATTTGGTGCAATGGAAGAAGCATGACTGGGCTCTATTACAGCATGTAATGCAATTCCAGAAATAACCTGCATGGAACATATTGCTTCTGCTGCACATGTCAGGAAATGGACTTTGATTGATGTTGTTGCAACACAAAACCACGTACTAAAACTTTTTAATTATGATGACAGTGTAAAAGTGTAGAGGGTGCTCACTGACAGTGTTCATTGCCTTTATAATTAATAAATGGACATTGCAGATTAATCCTGCATGCTGTTCATGTTTAAGTATTCTTTCTAGTTGCTGCCATTAGCACATATACAAGCAATAAGGCATGACAGGGGGCCTGGTTATCATCACCTCTGGGGTGTTAAAAGGCATTCTGCAGGGGAGTGATCATCTCATGATAACCACACCACCTGGAGTTACCATATTGCAGCTATAAAAAATGTATTAGTGTAAGAGAAAAACATGCACATTTGTAACAGAGGATGAAGTTAGGAGTTCAGAATGCTAAAAAGCATTATTTGGTTTGCATGTCTGCAGCTCTATATGAGAATATTCACCAGACTATTGTAATACTTCCTCAATTTTGTAAACTAGAATACCACTTTTGCAATATTTTTTTTTCTTTCTTTCTTTTTTTTTTTTTT
>PPHD01008638.1:0-21540 GCA_002909625.1 Bambusicola thoracicus | reverse complement strand
ATATTTTTATTTTATTTATCAGCAGTGGAGATATCAAACAGCAATAGGGATTTTGATGTGGGCAAAAATCCATGTAGTGTTGACTTGATACTGACAAGATAGCTTGTTTAATTTGGTTATTCAAGTCACAGCCTCCTTCTTTAGCTGTACTCCAGCCCACATGTACACCTGGAAGAACTTAATACATGTTATTAATTATATACTCCTGGCTAATATTAATTCAAATTCAGAGCACAATGGACAGTCTTTTCATTTGTCAAGTTTATATTTCCTGACTGTTAATTAATCATCTGGAAAGGCAAGTTCTTAGGTCCAAGAGTTAAGCGAGTCTGTTTTCTAGCAAAGTATCTCATACAACTTTCCTTCCTCTAACCCCTCCTGAGCAAAAAAAACCAAAGGCAAGCAGAACACTCCCAACAGAAATTATATACTCTGGGAGATGAGATTGAGAGCCTCTTTAGTTTTGAGTTTGCTATAGCATCCCTGTCATAATACAAACAAGTCATGTGGGACTAGGACTATCTAATTTAAATTCCTGAGGCTCCACCATCTTAAGGCTAGGATAACAAGTTTCCTTGTATCCTTTCCCCAGTGATGAACAGACTAGAAACTCTTTGGTTCTAAGCCTTTTCTCAAATGTATTTATACACTATCCAACACTGTAATGGAACATGATCAACTCACATCTGTCCCCATTAGAAGGCACCAAAACTTTGAAAAGCTTTCAGGATCAATTATGAAATACCAGGTATATTTAAATGTTATCCACTTCTTAGTGCTATTAAGACTTTAGCCTAACTGCAGATTTGTTCACTCTGCCCTTCCCAGTATTCTTGGTATACAACAAAGAGAAAATATCAATTTTCATAGTTGGTGTTGTTATATGAAATGTCAGAATAAGTGATTAGTCCTGGCACATGACATGCATCATTAAAGAATAATATGCACTCTGTTAGAGGTGTAAGCACTTTTTTGACAAAACCTGCAAAACGATGATGGAAATTGCTTTAGGTCTTAGAAAGATTAGCTTTTTTTCAAGCATCCAGAGCCACTTCTCTGCAAACCTGCTGAGAGGAGATTAAGCAGTGGCTGTACAAAACCTAGTTTATGTAAAATACGACATCAGATAAAACCTTTCTCCTGTAGGAGCTACAAGAGTGGTATTAATTTGCTGATACACCACCCTTATTATCAAAACTCGCATTTCTCCAAAGAGACCTTCCTGTGAGCTTGCTGACACCATTCTTCTTTGAAGCAATCCTCAGAGCATTTTGCTGCTCTCTGGGCACTGTGAGTGATGGATTGAGCCTCACGCAAAGGGCAGAGATTATTAGTCTGGCACTGCAAATGAAAATTTGGCAGGGAAAGCTGTGTTGGTATAGTTACAGTGTAGAAAAGGGACCTTATCTGAGATCAGGGAGTGCAAGAGGTTCTTCCAAGACTAATTATCAAGGACCAAAAGAAGTCCTGGGGAAAAAGAGTCTTCTGCTTACCTTTTCCATCTTTCATAATCTGACTGAGAGTCAGGCACTTCATTCCATAAATATGACAGCCTAAGTGAACTTCTTTTGAGCTCTCCTTGCTAAGTAATTGGTTTCACGGTGGTGATCTCTACCTGAGCTCTCTCGAGGATACTCCAGACGTGGAGGCACTCCTTACCAACTACAGAGGTTTGGTAAGTGACTGACATCACACATAAGTTGCCCACAACATCTTGGAAAACCTTAAACTGCTCATGGATTTCAGACCACAGGGACATATTCTCTGTGGGAGGTAGATCTCAGTCTCCTGTTCCTCCTGTGTTTGCAGGGCGCTGTAACAAAGCTATCCTCTATATCACACCCATGCATGCATGGTGCAAGTAGTATCATTAGAGCCAGTCGATTTGAAGGTAAAGGCTCTGTGAAAGAAACTGCCTTGATGAAATCATGGAGTGATTCCCTTGGCACAAGTTGTGAACTGGCTAGAGCTGCCCACACTAGGCCACTGAAGGTCATTACAGCTGAGGCTGTGGTTGTGTAAAGTATGCTGTAGATCTTCAGTAAGCTTTTCCGTAGTGTCTTGGTCTGGACTTTTCAGGCTAGAACATTAGATGAATAAGTGCTTGCACTTACTGCTTTATTTTTATTTGCTTTGTAAAGGACATCCTATAGAGCACATTTAAGGTCAGCAGTATGAGATGGGAAAGGAAAACTTGACATTTATAGATGTGAGCATTAGACACTAGGGGTGAAGTTAGCAATAGCATGGTACCAATTAGGATTCATTTCAGTTTGCTAAAACAAAGAGTTTATGAGTAAAGAGTCACCTGCTGCCTTCCAAGTCATGTTGAGAGGCTGGAGAAATGAAAACTTACTCTAAATGTATTTCCTATGATGTCTTTTATCTCAGAAGTGGAGGTAAAAAATAACCTCACTCCTTGTGCTATTGAAGCTGGTTATTTCATCTACTGGAGTTCCCTTGACAGGGTTGGAAAGCTGTCCTGCAGTGGCTGATGAAAGCAATCCCATGGGGTGGAAATATCCAGATACCACTTAGATCTGCAACACAGGTTTCAGTGTGCTTCCAAAAAACAAATAAACATTCAATTAAAGGCTGAAGCAAAGTGCACCACCTCTGCTGTCTTTTTACAGCTGTATGATGTATATCTAAGCAATGAACAACTCCAGCCTAACAGCAGAACTGTTCTGCAAAGCAGTGGTGTCAGTTTCGCTCAGCAAGCACAAACGGTATTTCTGCTTAGTGCTGCAGAGCCATATTCTGGCTACAGGAGGCAAATACATGCTTGAGGATTTTTTATTTTCCTGACTTTTCTGAAGTAAGTCATCCTTACTTTTTCACTGACAGTCTCCGTACCTGGAAGTTGGATTTGTTACAGCCAGATCTTGTAACCTGTCCCTCAAGGTTCAAACCAGCAGAGTAGCACAAGGGTTAGATAGCAGTGCAAGCATCAGATTTTCTTTGCTCAAGTTTATACCTTGAAAGGCTGCACAGAGATTAACTTCTAACTAGGAAATTATCCTTTCTTGGAAAAGAGGAAGCTCTCTGTCAAAGAATACTTTGTATTCTGCTGAGACTTGGGATTCTCCTTCAGGTACCACTTTTGTACCCTGGCACTGAAGTGCATCTTTCAGTAAGTAGGTCGTTATGATATAGTGGTGGCAGGGAAAAAGGTATCCTCTAGTCAGTGCCTGATGCTAGGATTTAAATATGGTGCTGTCTGTGTCCTTGCTTAGGGGAGATCTCTTCTGTGCCTGTCTGTGACCTGTTTAGGCAAGAGAAAAGAAGGTGGGCAATGCTAATGAAATCAAGGTCCACAGTCTCTTGGTTATATGGATATATGTTGGATATTCAAATGTGCAAAACTATGCAGTGTTAAAGAACAATACTGGAGCACTGGCTCTGTTGCAAAATATGGACATGAAGAGGCCTTCCTAAAATCTTCACCTCTCAGCTAATTTTTGTCCTAGTTGGACTAAAATGTTATGGGAGTTATCACTTAACTGAAGTAGTAAAGTACACCATGGATGGATGTAGAGTTATGCCTGTCCCAAGCTGCATTATATGTTCTTCCGTAATATCAGCTTGTATCTTCAAAATATGGGAAGTGAAAAGTGCTCAGTGATGTTTAATTAATTAGCTTAAAATAAATAAATAAATAAAATTGCTTCGGAGGGGAGACATCAGAGAGAGCCTGGTGAGACCTGCGCATAGACTGTGATGTTTTTGGCAAGGTGCCTAATGCTTGGGTTTAGTCCAAATGTTCATTTCCTCAGTGCTGAAATCAAGACTGAAGTATTTTTTTTTTAAAGGAGTACACATTCATTCTCAACCTATTCTAATGATAAATCCATTCTAAGTGTTGATGGCTTAGAGACAGGCCTACTTGTGGGGCTTCCCTTCTGTGGTCTGTACAGCAATCTGCCAGTAGAGAGGCATGTGGATAGAAGATCTCCAGATAAAGAATAGCAGCTCATGCAGGAATTTGCAGCTTAAATAGGGTTAGTTGCCTTTTGAGATATCTAGCTCTTCATATTGGGTATCAATTAATACCAGCAGTTATGACAACTGGATACAAATCAGGATGTATAAGGTGGCTGAAATGGGCTATTGGCAGATAGTGACTCCTCTCTCTCCATCTCCACAAATTTGGTAGTGGTGCATCTTTTTTTTTCTAGGATTTATTCAGTTTGGAGGTATTTGAGGGTGATCTACCTCCATGTGGTCAGCAAATTGTAATTCAGGAAAACTGTAAAACTGTAAAGCCTGTTCTTCATCAGGTAGATTGAAAGAGAGAGGAGTGCAGAGCTGGATCCTCTCCAGAACCAGATATTTCTCAGACTGCTTGGTACATCTGTACATTGTATAATATGTGTGTGTCTATTTCATGTAATTTTCCAGGGAGGGAAAAAATAATTTGACCCTGTGAAGAAGCTAAAGTGATATTTTCCAACTACAATAAACAACCCTTCCCCAACAGCAACTTTTTAATAGAAGTAAAATGATGTAAAAGAACAGAAATGTTTGAAACTCACCTTTCACCAAGAAGTTCAATTTCAGAAAAAACCCAGTCAAATATGAAAATCCACTTCAACAGCATACTGCAATGTATTTTCAGTGCTTAACTAGAAATAAAGCCTCAGATTTCTGTGAGGCAAATAAGTTGTTTTTACTGAAATTAGGCCTTAATTTTTTTTTACCTTAATGACTCTTCTTGTAGTTAAGCCTCAACAGTTAATGGGCAGTAGGCTAGATGCTTCTGTTTTACTTACTAGACTAAATAAATGCAGTGTAATGAAGAAGTGACATATCAAGTTTACATGAAGAAATAAGACTGGAAGGCAATCTGAGCAAAGGATTTAACTGGAAAGCTGACTGTGTTACAGTCTTCCCCTTTGTTTTGCATTCTTCAGGTTTGTTCAGATTTAGCCCATTGGTACTTGTACACATGGCTAACATCTGATATCTGTGGGCTGAGGAGTCACACGGAAATTAGAAGTGCTTTCTTTTCACTGCTGTGTAGGTACACTGGAGAGTCAACTCCTGCTCCAAAACCTTAAAGTTCAGATAGGTGGAAGAGGAAACTGATGAGAGATATCACCAAGGGAAGTACTGACTTTTTAAGTTTAGAGAAGATCCTGTTCTTCTCAGTGCTCCTGCAGTGTGATGCCTGAACCTTGTACATGAACACTGTATTTGAAGCCAATGGGACTGTTTTCCCTAAGAAAAAGAGGCTGCATCCAGGCTGTAAGCAGCCAGTTTGTATGTAGAATGTACTTCCAATTAGTTCCTTCTCTATAGGAGATGAAGACAGGGAGCAGTTCTGCAGGGGAGAACATTTACTGCTAAATGAGGTAGGTAGGCCTCTTGTCTTGGGCAAGTGTAAGGGTCTAAGTGTTGCTTGGCTTGCATATCTTTTGTAAAATAGCTTTTTCAGACTAGAGAGGAAACACTACTTGGACTCCCTGTTAATAAGTAGCCCAAATGCTGGTGAGGTTCTTCGGAATCAGTGGACTTTCTGTCACGATAGAAGCAGTCTGTAGAGCTGTTTGGGTCTAAGTTAGGCATGACATGCAGGAGTGGAGCCTCCCAAGGCTTGAAAACTCTCTGTTTTCTTGGAGTAAAGATTTTGACTCAAGATTGTGGCTTGCTAGAATGGATTCTGTAGTTAAGTCATAGCTTTTTTTAATTCTGTCATTAACTCTTCATTTGACTTTCCCATGCTTCTGGAGGTGGGTTTACTACATTTTACATTAAAAAATAATAATAACAAACGTTAATTGTGATAGCCTTAGTTACATATTTGCAATCTTAGCCATGGACAATATTTAAGAGAAAACTATGCTTTTAAAAAATGCTTTAAAATGCTAGAAGAAATAATAATTAAAAAAAATACAGCTGACCTTAAACACTGATGCTTATCTCATCACTATCCTTTTTTAGTTCTGTAGTTGTGCAAGTCAATGGAGTGCTTGCTAGCACAGCAGTTTTGATGAGGGGGAAGGAAAATCAGCAGATCTCACCAAGCACTGAGGACCTGGGTGTCTCTCGGGCTACAAATAAATGTTGACTGAAACATGTTTTTAAAGTGGTAATGACTAACAGTAGTCCTATATGCTCTCTTCAACATTACCAAGGACAAGAACCAAGTTGCTTCTCAGTATCCCTCAAGTCTTAGGCCTTCTGTATTGTTTTTAAGTCATAAATAACCAGGTGTCTGTACAAATCTCATGTCTATACCGTCTGTAAAGGGACTTTTAAAAAAAAGAATTACTTTGGGCATAAGTTTTGGAAGGGAAATCCAACTTTTTTTTACCCCAGCATGGACAAACTACCCTCAGTCTGTGCTATGCATGGGAATGAAGCTGTAATTAGCTTTGTGAAAATGTGTTTGTCAGCATCCATACTGATGACTTCCCTCATCCCTCATTCTTTCTTTCCCCTTTTTACTGCCCTTTCTCCTGCCGGTCATTAAAACAAAATTGTAGCCATGCAGTTTAATTTTCCATTAGAGGAGAAATAAGACCTGATGTCTGGTTGTACCTTTGTCATGAATTATTTATCTATACCACATACATAGGTTGTTTTACTGAGCATCTGAACAAACCCAACCCAGGTGCCAACGTTCGCCTCTCCATGAAGCACTCGGTCCCTTTAGCGGATGCAGGCTGGAGAGATTAAGGGATAAGTTTCTATAGACGGTGAAATTTCCATAATATTTCATTTGAAGATTATTTTTTTCTTGACAGGCAACTTACTGTCACCTCCTGCAGAGACCTCCTTTTCTTATTTTTTCAAAGACCACTTCCTTCCTTTCTTCATTTACGTGCAAAGCAATTTCTCCCTCCCTGCATGTTGCCTCGCTTCCCTTCTATTAAGCAGATATCACATGAGTTGATTTATGGATTGTTTCTCCTATCTTGGATAGCAAAATGGAGAAAGCACAAATTGATAAGCAGAACTGCTTAAAATTCTGTGTTTTCTGAGGAGCTCACTGACTTCACTGTCAGATGCAACTGTACTTTGTGTACACAGCATTTTACTAACAATACATCCAGGCCTGTAATTACTGATGACAGCACTAACATATTATTGATCAAGTCATGGTCATTTTGAAGTATTAATTAAAAATCATCTGAAAAGTTTGACATAGCCTGTTTTACATGCAATCTGTTTATTGTCATGTAAGATTGTAGAAGTATATTATTTTAAAAAATCAAAATAGCAGACAGGCATTCACATGTTTGTGGAGTTGAACAGCAAATGTGATGCGTATAGATTCTCTCTCAGGCAAGGAATCAGGCAATAACTTTTCATGGAACTGTTCTGCAAACCTCGAAAGCCAATGTATGATTTATCTGAGCACCAGAGACTGGCAACACCACTCATTTTACCAAAGGTTTTGATCTCAAGAGGTTTATTCTTAGATACATAATGTGCTTCTTTAGCAAGATGACCTATTTTCAGTACAGTTAAAGTCATGCAGTTCTGGCCCAGTGTATCTGTTTAATGGAAACTCTGTGATATTTGGTGTTTTCCTGTTATTTCTAGATTCTGGAATCTATTGATAAAACAAGGATGTTTGCTTCTCATCAAAGGAAAGATACAAATTCTAGAGAAAAAGATGTTGCAAAGTGCCACCTCCTGTTCTGAAAGGAACTTGAAGTAATATGGAAAGAACCATAGCATTAAGGTTGATTTATATGGTTCTGCATCAACTAACCAGGGCAATAGCATCTCATCTCTCAGGTGGTGTTCAGTAAAGAGCTGTATTTGGGGACAGACAAAAGCAAGCTGACTAAGACTCAGTGCAAACAACTTTGTCGTGACAAAGATCAAATAAGGAACCAAGTAGAGAAGCTGCAAAAAGGATCAGTAATGCTTTTGGCTAGGTGTACATCTGCCAGCTGATGCTACTGTGGCTTGAAGGACATAGTGGGCATGATGGTGATGATTTGACTGTTGGGCTGGATGATCATAGTGGTCTTTTACAACCTTAATGATTCTGTGACTCTCATTCTATGATTCTACAGTTCTTACTCTGTCTGCATAAGACTGAGTCATCCTGAAGCCAGTTTGCTGATATGGTCTCTCTGCTGATGCATGTAGCACATGCATTCTCTGTGCTGAACCCAGATTTGAAGATGACAGTGAAGCCCCTTACTAGACCTATGACTGGCTGTTTATGTTGGCATTAACTTTCCTATGGATATTTTTTTTCTGTAAAAAGCATCATTTCTTTTTTTTTTCCTTCTTTCAAACATTGCTGATGAATTTATTGTTTGCCAGTGAGGTCTGTGACAGCCAACAAAAAATCTGAAGAGGCCAGAGAAAACACAAACGTATGTAAAAATTGCTTCCTTATCTAATACCACTGTGATGCTGTCGTGCCTGTACGGGCCATCCTGACAGTTAACACTGGGAGGTGAGAAGTGTGAAGGGGGAGCAGTGAGAACACCAATAAAAATAAAGTTATTCTGAGGAAGGGGGTCTAGAGGATCCAGAAGGTGCTGCATGCAAAGCTCTTATTGTTATTTATATCTGTTTTTATAAAAGCCAAACAGACAAACAGACCACTCCTCATACCCATTCATACACACCCCCACACAGCCTGCACAGAGTGCACGCTAAATTGGCACACTGTGATCAGTGTTACTGAGAAATGAAGTCTGGAGGTCAAAGAAAGTGTATATGTGTGTGGAGGTAAAATGGGGCTGAGTATGCCCATGCTAGAGTGTTGGCACAGCTTCAAGATAAACTGATGCTAATTCTAGTAGGCTGTAGGTAATGGTTTCTTTCTGAAATTGAATTAGCCCTGGAATTCTTGATTTTTGAATTTCATCTGAAGTCTCTTAGGAGCACTGTGAGGGAAGGTGCTTCAAGCACCGGCTCTAGTCCTTGGGCTACGTCCTCTGCCAGCACTCATTTCCCATATTGCAAACCATCAACCCTGGTAGAATGATGCAGGATGAATCAAATCCCCAAATACTGGAATTTACTGATGAATTTTCATTTATCTATGTATGTATGCAATTTGTAATAAATCATGTGTGTATTAAATCAGCTACTGATGACGCATCTGTGACAAGAAAGGCATCACCTCTGAGTTACAAATGACTGCTTTTCTTGGCCTGTGGTTTAGGTTATGATCTTGGACAGTGTTGTTGCATATTCAGGTATGCAAAGCATATTTGGCTTTGATTGTTTGGAAAGCTGATCAACATTCATGATATATGAATTCATGATATAATGTGGTGATGTTACTTTGGAATCTGCAGTGAAAACATAGGTCCCTATAATACAATCTTCATACTAGGAGCTGTGGAGTTTTTGTGTGGCTTTCAAGCATGCAAAGTGATGAAGACAGTGCTTTTTTTTCCCCACAGAATGGTTTTCTTTTAGCTACTGACCACTGATTACACAGAAAAGTAGAGTTTTATTCCTGGCTGTGCCAAAATTAGGTTTAATAGGGGAACTCTCTGAAAAGCAATAAGAAATATACCTTTGTTTTATGAGAGTTCAAGTCACAAACATTGAGGGAAAGGTGAAAGGAATTTAAAAGTAATTTTATCCCCTTAGAATTTGCAGTATGTGATCTAAATCTTTTCCTATTCTAAATACATTAGATTATCTTGTCTCCAATGGAAAATGAAGGATCTATTATATGCCCTTGCTGCATTGCCTAAGTAACTGAGCTTCCTAAATCATACAGTATAATCTGCTTTATGCTGTGTTGACATGTAGTTGTGCTGACATATTAGACCTATACTGCCCCAGCTTCTGTGTCTGGAGAGAAGATTGATGTAAAGCAGAGCTTCAGAAAAGCTGCAGGTCTTTCAGTGCAAGATCCCAAATACACCCTAGGATACTGACCAAATACTACTCCAGCACACAGCCCACACTGATAGGCAAGGAAACATAGCTTCCTATCTGCTAGGCAGCTGAATTCTCTGCTGACTTCCAAGATACAAGAGAGAAACATTGCATTAAGCATCTTCTAGTTCCCATTTTGCATGGTTAAAATCATCAGGACTATTTTTGAATAAATTTGAACAAGTTTATTTCACAAAATGTTCTAGCTCTCTGTAGAAAATGCAGGGGACTCTGTTTCTTAAGAAGAAATCAAATGACCAGAAGTATCATCAGCAATTTTATAGTAAAATTGTGGATAACATCAGCTTGGAAGTGGCACATGATACATGATTCATGATACATGTGCCTTATGCATAACTGTCCTTGCATGCCGGACTCTCCCACAATGCATCTTTTCCTCTCACCAAGAGTTTAGGTTATGACATGTCATGGGAGACAAAATCTGGCCTTTGAAACGTAAGTTCCTCTGAAGCTCATTGCAGCACTTCAGAAAAAAAATCTGTAAGGAAATTAGCTGAAACTGTCAGTGTTCTCAGCATTGTGGTTGTCTGGGGGGTGAACAGCAGTGAGAGGGATGGGGAACTAGGTCTGCTGTGAATTTCAGCCATCCTGCTCTCTGAGAGGAATTCTGAAGTACCCAAATTGTGGACAACAGCCAGAACTGATGTGACCAGAGAAAAGAGCACATCACTTCCTAAAAATGATATCCTCCTGTCACTGTCATAATTGCCTGTGTCATTGAAATTGACATGGCTCTTTTTAATCTCAATAGGTATTCCCACTCTTCATTTCTAACTGCTATTTCTGCCTTTTACATTAGTGCTAAAGGCATTTTGAACCTTGCACTTTGCACAGGAGTTATGAGACATTTTAAATTAGGGTGTATTGAGGGATACTTTACCTCTGGCTCTCACATATTTGATCTGAGATTTGTTCTGTAAGCAGCAACAGAGTGAGAAATTTGCAACTTAAAAGGATTGAGTTATATTTATGTTCTGATGTATCCTCAACTGTAATAGACTGAGAAACATTTTATCTCTAGCATTTGCACTTTGCTCTAAGACTTGCACCCTTTAAGGAGGACTGAAATTGCTCTTTTCTCTTGGTGATAAATGGCTTGAGTTTCTGAGGTCCTAATTGAGTGCCATAGTGAGGAAACCTTAAAAAGAAATAGTATGGGACTCTCTAAGGACTGAATAAGATGTTGACCTCTTTTCGTTCAAAATGCAGCAGCAGAAAGAATCAGTTGGAAAGGGAAATGCAGAACAACCATTATTGTCAGCAGTCTCCATCTTTCCAAAATCTATAGCTTGTTCATGTGCCATAGTTGTTTTTGATAGGACAATGAATACTATTAAATCAAAACCAACTGAATGTCGTGATAATACTACTGCAATAAATCAAGATGTGCTGGTCAATATTTTAGGAGCTGTATGTCTCAGATTAGGCTGTAAATATGCACAGAAGAAATGAAAACATGGACCACAGAACGTGATAAATGACCCCCATAAAATGTTGATGTAATTCTACCGCAGCAGTGAAAGGCTTTAGAAAATGGTGAGGATTTTCTTCATGCTGACGCTGCATTTGGTAGTGAATGTTTCTTATACTTTTGCACTAGATAAAACAATCAACACTTAGAGAAGACAACACAGTGTTTAATGGGTGATGTAACTGAAGATATATCATGTAATTCAGTTGCCTGCATGCATGTTGAAGCTCTGAAGTGAATGCACAGATAAGGAAACTTGCTTTTCCCCGTGGTGTTTCAGGAATCTAAAATAGGTCTGTGAGCAACTCAGGGCTTGAATGTTGCTACAGGGATACGTGTAAGTGTCTTACAATTGACACTTCTCATCACCTTTTGTTTGTTTGTTTGTTTGTTTTTAAATCAACTTGCGATTAGAGCAAAAAAATGTTTGGTACCTATTAACAGCAAGCAGTGGATCCTTTGTTTAAGTTAAAGCTGTAGGCTTAAATCTGATACCCTGCTCTAGTAGGAATATATGGGAATCACCATAAGTTCCACTTCAGTTTCTTCCACTTGTGCCTTTTAGATCGTTTTAGTTTTCTGTGTTCAAACAAATACCAGAAGCTGGTGATAATTAGCTGGTTTCTCCCTAATAATGCTGCAACTGTGGGGTTAAGTAGATAACCTGGAACAGGTTGCCTAGGGACGTGGTGGATGCCCCATCCCTGGAGACTTTCAAGGCAAGGCTGGATAAGACCCTGGGCAACCTGATCTAGCTGTGGTGTCCCTGTTCATTGCAGGGGAGTTGGACTTGATGGCCTTCAGAGGTCCCTTCCAACTCTAAGAATTCTATGACTCTATGTGGGATAATAGATCAGATGAATAGAAAGGGCCTTCACTGTCACCTCTTTATGAAGGCAAGGAACTTTGCAAATGAGGGGGAAGCTGAAGTGAAAAGGCCAAAGCAGAAGCACAGTGAGAATCTCTAGTAAAGTTCGGTGCATGAGAACATTAAAACACCCAACACAGGAACCATATTGCAAAGATGATCAGGGCAAATTAAGAGTATCCAGGTGTCTGTGGTTGTGAAGGGCTATCTAAGAAGGTTTATCATCTGACCAGGTATTCCCTTGCTGTTCAACAAATTCCTCTTATAATGAGCAAATCCATTTGGTGTTTTTTTTTTTTTTCCTGCTTCATATTCCTCTCATGTGAAATCATAGAGCTCATTATGAAACTGTACAGTGATGTGAAAATTTATACAAACTTTGTGCAGACAGCTCCAAATAGCAAAATCAGTTCTCTAGGAAATCATCAGGAGCCCAGATACCCTACGTTTTGGTCATAAGTATGGAAATGCCTACAAAATATTTGTTTGAAGTGATATTGATGGTCTGGGTCAGCAAAGAACAAGCTGCTCTATGGAACAAGTGGTCAGTATGAGAAGCAGTGTCTGGGGTTAAAGCAGTGAAGCTGATATCCATCCTTTCTGATCTGCTCTTTCATTACATGCAAACGCTGTTGAGCCTTGTCTGGCATTTCCAGATTGCTGAAGGTTTCTGAGAACTCAGTTCCCACTGGGAATCGGTGGGATCTGATTGATAGATCAGAGTTTGGGTCTAGGTTACAAGAAACTGTGAAGTAGAACACAACATGAACCAAAACAGCTTGAGACCAAGAAAAATAAAGTAGGGAAGACAAATGGGCAACTTGCAGGAAATTAGAGACATACATACACAGATGCCAGTAATGAAGGAGCAGGAGAATCTTTCTGCTGGGGGTTCTCTGGAGATGAATGGCAAAGGAACAACATGTAGACAACAGAGAGTCTTCTGTGCTAGAGAGGAAAATTCAGTATGGGTCTTTCAGACCAAAGACTTGCTTGGACTTTCTGAGGATATTACATCAACAGTGACACTTGTGAGACCTTGGAGGGTGCTAGAGGGGGCTTCTGGTTTTGGAGGACAGAAATTACCAAGTGTTATGGCTGCTTTAGACTTGATTCTAATTAACAGGGAAGAATTTAATGTGGTTTTAAAAAGGATAGGTAACTAGGATGAAAATAATTATGGGGGATTGAATTTACTACTTTAAAGAGAAGAAAATGCAAGATAATTAAAGTCAAGATCAAGGAATTAGTTAGGGCTTAGAAAAATTAGTTCATTCTGAAGAACAGCAAACTATTTAGAATGGAGAAGTGGGTTTAGAGATGAGTGTGGCTGCAACAAGAGGTCTTTTGTGGCCTGAAAATGAGCCGGGAACTGAGCAGGGAGCAAATAGAAGAATGCGCACTGGATTACTAGAAGAATGTAAGTATGAGGGGAGTAGTGGCAAAAAACATTGTTGCACAAAATAGTTTCTATTAGCAAAAAAAGAGGAAAAAAATGAGAGAAAGCTCAAACAGGGAACAGGAAAATGTTTTCAAGAACTGCTCATCATCAGGGATGGACTGAGATTCTTTCATTTTGCTTCAAAGAAGGGTCGGACTTGGAAGGTCCTTGTACGTGCCCTTGCAGCTCACCTTTTTCTGATTTATGTGGCAAGGCAAATCAGAATTTTTGCTACTGAATGATAAAGGAGCGGTAATTATATCACCATTCTTTTTACAAACGAATATAATTTCACCTTTGTCTTTAAAGACATTTTAAAAGGTCACAGACATTGTATTTGATTCTGAAGATAGCAACTTCTTGACTAAATAGCACATTTCTGAAAGCATAAATCAGTGTGCTCAGTAAAAGACTGAAATTATTGAGGGAGGGCAGGACTCACAGTTTTGAACAAAAAACACAGATCAAGTTAGACATGGATGTGAATTAATGCCTGTTGCTGCTTGCCAGGGAATGTGTGACAACTGGTTGCCATTCCCTCGCCTTCCAAATGTGCTTCATAACACATGGGATGAATGGTGCCCCACTTGAATTCACAGGGAGGGAAATGGTCTACCCCAAATCTTGAGTTTCACCTACTGAGCTCACTGGGTTATGTTACTCTGCCTCTCCACATTACTTCTGCATGCATTGCTGCAACAATGCATGGGAAAGGATCTCTCCTTTAAAAACTAAGTTTTCTCAGTTAGGAAACAAATGGCCTCTGGCTGGCCTTTTACATGTTTCCAGTCAGCTATATCATAGGGAACTGTATCTGTATCAGCCCTCCTCCATATGCCTTTTCTCTTTCTTTGTGGAAACATCCAGGTCTTCTGGAATGCTTTTGGGTCTAAATGCCAAAACATTTGTGTCTTATCCCGTTATATAATGACCAAGATTTATTCACTATTTAGTCATTAAAATAGAATTAATTAAGGGAACGTAGGCTTGATTTGGATCTTTTTTCCCCATTTTCATTAATGCCCCAATGTAGCCTCCAGTTCATGATTTCATTTTGCAGACTCAAGTTTAATAAGTAATTCTCTAGTATTAATTCTGGTCTACATAATATTCCTTTTACAAACACCATGGTGTTCCACAAGTGGTGCCTGGAAGTGCATGGAAGCCCTGATTCTGCTGCAAATCCACCTCCCATCCTTGCCTTTGTTTCTACTCATCCTTCCAGTTTCCTACAGTGAGCCCTATGGCAGCAAGTTTGCTCCATTACAGCTTTGTTGTCAGGTTGGGATGATTTTCTTAGCGTTTTTTGTTTTTTCTTTGTATCCTGCAGGGTCTTTCCTCACATATTTTCCTGACAGGGAAGTTTATTCTTCTCAATTCAATAGGAGGATATTATCTCCTTTATCTGTCCTAGGAGGAGATAAAATTGTTATTCTCGCCCTAGCAATTTGATCTTCCTTGATAAGGTCACCCTCTTGGTGGATGAAGGGAAGGCAAGAGGGACATATTTTTTCTGGATTTTAGTAATGCCTTTGATACTGTAATTCACAGCATCCTTCTGGACAAACTGTCCAGCTGTGAAACGAACAGGTTCACGGTATGGTGGGACATGAACTGGCTTGATGGTAGACCTCAAAGGATTGTACTGAATGAGGCTGGTGGATGGTCAATAACGGTGTTCCTCAGAGCCCATTTCTGGGAGGTATCCTACCCTAATAGTTTAGGAGGGAATTGCACCCAAGATGCAAGAGAAAAGGGCCACTTTTTGACTTTTTTCTAAGAGGATCAATTACTGTGTCCCTTGCTCAGAATCTTTTATCCTTGGGATATTTCCCAGTCTCTCCAAAAATACTCAGTGAACATGTTGGTTCTGTAAATCAGGAAGAACTGATCTTGGGTCTCCAGCATTGAGGAGAAGCAAGGAAATATCTTACAGCATCTGTGCTTGCGCAAATTGAAGATTGAATGTGAATTTGAGGGAAGCAGCCGTACAGGTTTGCTGAAGTGCCTTTTAGACAATAAAACCTTGACTTGCAGAGATAGATGGTCTTGGAGGTTCCTTTATACAGACTCCCTACAGGCTCCAAATCGTCTCCTTACCAAGGCACTGAAAGTTGAATTTTGAATTAGGTAGTCAGGAACTTAATATAAATCACATTTAAAACTAGACGTAGTTCCTCAAGGGCTGCTCTGGAAATATGGCCCATCAGTGCAAAGTCTTCCAAGCATTTTCAGTTTGGGAGCCGAAGTGCTTTGGATGTGTGAAGTCATTCTGCAGCAGTAAAAAAAAAAAACAACTGTGAAAGCAACCCAGCCAAATGTGCTAAGGCTGTGGGCTGATTTATATAAACAAGAAGCCTAAAATAGCTATGATCGTCGTATCAGCTTAATTATCTGAGATATGTAGTTATATAAATGTTCATGTGCATGTTCACACACGCAGATGTATCATACACAAATACATTCATATTTTACTCAGTCTTTTAGAAGATATTTAGAGATACTGGAAATTAAATGGGATGGCGTATAAATGTGTTACACATCAAGGGTGGTAATTAGTTGCATAATCTTTGATAGCACAGTGGGGCAATCTAAGAATGTCCTGAGCTCTTGAGTGGGTTTCTCCTCACTGAATCAAAATTGTTCCTTTCATTACAACAGACTTTTCTGCCAAGTACATCCTGTCTATTGAGTTTGAAAAGATTAAAGTGTGTTTTACTGTTAAGGTAATTTGAATCAGAACAAAGGCAAAAAAGTAAAGAGTACCTTAAATGAAAAGTATTTTAACTTAGAGTCTAATTAGCAGATTTACAAGGAAATTCTTGGAAAACTGAGTCTGTCGCCAGAGTGTAAGTTCTGTAAAGCTGAAGGAGTAGCAAGTACCAACACTTTCTGTGCTATTTGATCTAGAATTATGGCTACAATAGCTTCATCAAAATAGTATCCTGGAACTGTGATGCTAAGATTTGTCAAAAATAGGCATGGAATATCACCCTTTTTGCTGCTGTCTGTTGTACAATAAAAGGCATCGATTGAGTTTGGCCTTTGAAGTAAACTGTGTCTACAAAACTGTATCCATATTGTTTTTCCCTGCAGAAGCTTTGCAAATAGACATACTATAACTAACTACCAAATGCTTTTGGCCAGACAGCTATAAGAGACGAGACATTTTGTCTGCTGCCTTTTCAGTGTGGCTTACTCCTGGGAGATGCATTTGAAATCTGATCAAACTTCACCAGTTATCCATCATATTTTTTACAATTTTCATTGATGCTGGAGGCTTCAGTTAACCCATGGCAACACAACTGTTTATCTCAGCTTCTGGTGAGCTTTTTAAACTGTGTTTATTGGTCCCTCATGGGCTAATGGAACCTCTAGTTGTGCTCTCAAAAGTGGAATTCACTCAAAACAGGCTCGTCCAGCCTGTTCCACTAGGAACATGATGCTTGTTCTTCATTGCTAATTGAGCAGAGTTCATTTTACTGTAGCTGGGCTTTCACTCAAAGGTTAATAATGCTGAAAAGGACCTATTGATTATAGCTTTCAGTGAGCTTTTGACCCAGAGTTCTAAATTTTTGTCACATATTTACAAATTCTATCATAACTAACACTTAAACGACCTCCTCCCAATAGGTTCTAGAATTGCATAGGCAGCAAACAGGAGTCAGAGGACATGGCAGAAAGAGACAGCGTGACTTCTTTTGAGTCACAGAGGTTGCAAACAGCAGCTGCCAATCATGGTGACAGGCAGCTGCAATCATAAAACATTTTATGGTAGTTACATGTGTCAGTCTCTTCCAGCTCATTATGGATTTTAATGTTTAATTAGTTTAGCAATTAATTATTCATTAGAGATGAATGAAATTCTGAATTTCTATCCTGTGAGAAATTGCAATAATTCAACATGGATTTGTTTGCCAAATTGAGGTGAATCATATCACTAAATTTCAGATGTCTAGTGTTGGAGAGTCATACTAGTATGTTTAAATCTATGTCTAATGCTTGAATACAGGGTAAACTCACTCTGGATATTGTACTAATCTGTCTTGAAAGCTTGGGATTTAGTAATGCTAATGTGACTAATGGATCCACAGCACCTGGTTCTCAATAATGCTAATGGCCTTGTTACTCTGTCAGTGGGTATCTCCAAACCCTGGTGCAAGAGAGGGGGGAGAGAGAGAAGGGGACAGAGGGGCACACTAACAGCCTGCTTATTAATTGTGGATTTTACCTTCTTTCTGGTTATGCTAACCATATTGCCAGGGATCAGGAGCAGGGGGGTATCAGTCACACATGCTAAGTCCCATTAAGACAGGAATTCAATTACCTGCCCATGTGTAACTCTGAGTATACTCAACTGAGAAAAAGCTGCAAATATTTCCAGCAGTTGTGGACCCAATGACACGTGCCTTACTGCATATTGGCGTCTTAACTAAGGCCAATCTGATTTTTCTGCTGCTGATATATGATAGAGTTCTTTTAGAATACTTTTCTTTCTGGGGAATGTGTTTTCCTCTGTTTTGTCACCTGTTTTCTGCAGAACTCAACAGAAACTTTTTATTCTACTTCTCCGTTAAATCTGCTTGAGGTTGGCTAACTGATTCCAAGGTTAGAAGGGAAAGGCAACCGACAGAAAGTATAGTTACAGAAACGCTGTATTCTAGGGGGAAAAAAAAAAAGATACATGGAAAACCAGTTAAAAGAAGGCATCCTGGTAGCAATTGACTCTTTCTGCGCTGTCTTTAATAAATAATGTGATGCAGTGGGGAAACATAGTGGAAGCTACCTCCACTGTTAGGTTGTCGTGTAGCAGTCAGGCCCACATGCAGTGCCACATGAGTTTGATATGACCATTCATTAGAAACTGCAGTATTGAGATTAAGCAACCATTAAATACTTGGATTTCAACTGGCTACACTGGTCCAGGATCTTACCTATGTACACAAATGTAACTTACGGTGAATTGTTGGATTAATTTCTTTGTGAGAACCTTTTCTGTTTGCATTGGGGTAGTAATGAGGAATGTTTTACATTGAGTAGAAATAGGGATTTTTGCATATTAACAGGAATATATTTGGGATTTTGTGATTAGCTTAATTAAGTGATGTAGACTTACTTGGAAATCAAGTGTACCTATTGATCATGGCTGTCTGGGGTTTTGAACGTTACTGGCCCCTGTGCATTGCCCCTTGGTCTTCAGAAGAGTGATCCCATGGCTGAGATATGCAGTGCTTGCAGCTCCGAATGGATCCATCCCACTGTAGCTGGCACTGCTCTGGAAAGTCAGCTATTTCCAAAAAGAACGGACAGCACCACACATCCTTTCCTACACCATTCGTAGTGCTTTGGCAGCTCTTTTCATGTTCATTAAAGTTCATTTGAGTGAATAAACCTCAAAAGAATGAAAAATCCAGAAAAAATTCAGCTACCTTTGACAGTCTGCCAAGGTCCACAGTCTTTAAAATTCCTAAAGGTAATACTGCTCAGAAGTGCAAGTTCTAAGATACTGAGGAAAGGAAAAACAAGTGGGTCAGAGAGCACGCTTGCCTGAATTATCTGTTGCTTCACAGCTGCTAGCAGCCTCCTGCTATGGCCAGCAAATCCTCTGTGTCTGGCTGAGGTATCTAGCTGCAGGTACACAGATGTTCTCCTAACAAACAATCAGCACTGTCTTTGAGTTTCCACTGAAATTCACTTTCTTCCTCTTTAAGTGCTCCCTTTTGCCACTGAGAAGATTTAGTACTTTTTGAGAGAGGGGGAAATTAAATTACCTTAAGAAACAAGACTGATGGAGTGGAGAGGTGGAAAAAAATAATAATAAAAAAGACTGAAATTCTCAGCTGTTCTCCAGGGTGATTAAATTCTACTTGCTGGAAGTGCCTCATGTTAAACCTGCAAGCCGTACTAGGATGGGTCTGTAAGCTACAAAAGGACCACTTGTAGTTGTACCACGTGTATTTATTGCTTGAGGCAATCCTGTATTGAATGGGTACAATTGAATAACAGGAAGGGCTGACAGTGTAAGGATTCCTGCTTTCTCTCCTTATTCCAAAGCAGTATGAGACACCCCTGAGGTATATGATGAATTGTTTCATTATAGCACTGAAAAAAGAGTTAGCTGCTTTTCATCTAGTACTACTCATTTCAGTTGTGGAAGTGATGTCCTTAATTATCTGTACTTTGTAGGACATCTGCCCATAGAGCTGGTTTGGGGCTGTCTTTTCTGGGCTAAAACTTTCTGGAGCCAGATCTTAATATGAGCTTGCCTGCAGTGAAACCCGCTCAGCTTTACCTAGCAAAGCCAATGTGCCAGACTTTCAAATTAAGGCTACTTGCAGTAGTGGTGAGTGTTTTGTTAGTGCCTCAAAGTCTTGGGTTCATAGAATCTTAAAACAGTTTGGGTTGGAAGGGTCTTCAAGGATCATGAAGTTCCAGCCCTCCCTGCCACAGGCAGGGTTCCAAACCTCTAGATCAAGTACTAGGTCACATTGCTCAGGGCCCCATCCAGTCTGGCCTGAAACACCTCCAGGGACAGGGCAGAATGATGGTAGAATGCAGGATTAAGCAGAGTTATCCCCTGCTTAAACTGAGAAGGGCTGTACTATGCTAGCTGCTGTCTGGTTTGATGCTCTATGCTGAGGATCCTTAGACCCTAACATAAGGAGCTGGACAGAAGCAAAAATGGACTTAGTAGGTCAGGAAGGCAGTTTAGCAGGAGAAAAAGAAGAATGCTACAGATCTCCTACTTCACAACTCAATTCCTTGCCACCTGTACCATTCCACCATCCCCTTTGCTGAATCGTGAAGTCAGGAGAAAGCAAAGACCTGAACCTTGTGAAAGTTTCCCATTTTAAACTAGGTTTGTCCCTTTAGAACAACTGAGGAGAAAATGACTGTGCAGAACTGATTCCTAGAAAACAAATACTCCTGCAAACACTGCTGAAGAATGGAATGGTCAGGATGGTGCATAAGGTCAACTTCCTTTGCCCCTTTGGTTGTGCTATACCTAAAACATGCCAGCTGAGCTGAATTAAATCAGCTGACTCACTTGCAGTTCACACTGAATAAGAGGAGTAACTGAACCAGTTAGGCTCCAGTGCTCCTGATGTTCAGAAAGACCAAAGTCTGCTGACCCCCTTTTCCTGCTGGAGAAGCATTTAGATAACTGTTCAGTCTACAGCATGTTTGGTAAACAAACTTGATGGATTGGGTGGCAGATTTAATTTAAGTAGAGGAATAGAGAGGTGTGCAATTATTAGTCAATTACACATCCATTAATAGGCTACTGCGCTGAACTATTAATCATTTATGAACTTAATTCTTTCCCCTCTCTTTCTTTAAAGGGCAGATGCAGCTTTTAAAGGGAGAAATGCTTCAGGATAGACCTGTTGTCGTTGGAGGTAAGTGTTGAACTCCCATGCGCAGATGTATTTATCATGTTTATCCTTTAACCTTTTAGTCTTGTTGGAACTGTGGGGTGGCTATTGGCAGTACTGTTTTCTGTTATAGTTTACATACTTTTGATAATTACTGTCAGATGGCTCACAGACTGCTCAGAATTGTTTGTTCTTTATGATCTCCATATCGTGAAGTTTCTGGAAAATGGAATAAGGTTAGCAACTTTTCTTGCTTTGTTACTAATACGCTTTGCATATTATTATCTTATTATCCCTTTATTTCAGGTTGTTTTCTCTTCCCCACTTTCCCCACCCCAGAGATGTTAACATAATTCAGAAGGTTAAAGACAAACAAACAAAAAAGCTATGAGAGAAAATTTCATTTGAGGACTTTTGTCAGTAATACATATATATGGCTCAATTATTTGTCTTATTTTCTTACCACCAGTAAGTCTTAACGGTAAAAAAT
>PPHD01008636.1:9858-21541 GCA_002909625.1 Bambusicola thoracicus | reverse complement strand
GGGATGAGATCCCACGGCCCCCTGGTCCCAGCCGGCCCCTTCCTACCCCAAAGCTTTACTCCGAGCTCTCCTCAGTTTTGTTGTTTTGTTTTGTTTTTTTGCCTTTCACTATTCATTATTATTGTTGTTATTATTATTATTTTGACCTTGAACGCTCACAGATGCCAAAGGTCCCAAAGCAAAGTGAGCATCCCGCTGCTGCACCCAGCAGTGAGCCATTGGGCCGCAGATGTGTATGCCTGGGTGCGGAGTGGAGTCTGCCTGGCACCGAGGTGGGGAGCAGAGGCTGAAATGCTGAAACCCCCTCGTCTTCACTGAAAGCTTCAGGAGGGGTGTGTGGAGCGGGTTGGCCCCGCTGTTTCCAGGGGAACCAAATGCCAAAGAAAAAAGAAAAAAAAAAGGAAGGAAAAAAGAAGGAAGGAAGAAAAAAAGAAAGGAAGGAAGGAAAAAGAAGACGTTTTTCCTCTTTCTCGTTGCCACTGAAAAGAGATGCTCTGGACAACCCGCATGGCACAGCTTAGCATGGCATGGCACAACATGGCACAGCACAGCAGGGCACGGTACAGCAGGGCACGGCACAGCACTGCACAGCCCCTGCCTGGCCCCGGCACTGAGAGGCAATGCGAGCAGTCCCAGCCCCTGTGAGGCGTTCTTGGATGAAACGGTGCTGGAAGGAAAAATGAGCAAGGGTACAATTAACCTGTCAGCTCCCCTTGCAGGGATTTTTTTATTGCTGGGGGGCGAGGGAGGGAAAAATATTATCCGTAAATATATAAAAAAAAGAAAATACAACGAAACAACCATCGTCCCATGGGTGAGTCATTTGAACTGGACAATTCAAGGGAAATAGGAGGCCGTGGGCATGAATGAGGACTAAACAAAGTTTAACCACCCCTCCTTCTTTTCTCCATGCGCAAAATGGAAACCTTATTACATGATTCACTGTGAATCACTAGATTGAATGCGATCATTATGAGTAAATGATAGTCCGGGCTCCGCCGGTCTTTTCTTTCCTAGAGGCAAAACTATAAAATATGAAGGATATAAATGATCTCCGCTCCCTCAAAGGACGCCCATTCACAGCCGCGCTCTGTCTCACTCCCAGTTCCTTTCCCCCCCGCCCCGAACTCCCCATGATCAAGGTAGATTACAACGAGTCCCTCTTTTTTTTTTTTGTCTTCGCGTGCTTGTTTATTGGCAAAATGTCACGAAATGTAATTTGCCCCAAATTCTTTAACATGAGAAAATACTTTGTGGTTGGAGGAATCCACGCTGGTACTGCCGAGGCGATCTCTGATGCTCAGAGCGAGTTCCTTACGCTGCCATTTTACAGCGTTTCCGTGTTTACTCCTCGGTTCTCAGGAGCTTTCTACATATTGTTGCATAAGAAAAGGATTTAGCCAGCCCTAGTTATGAGATTTCCTAGATTTTTTACAGGCGAGGCCAGTTTACAAAAGCTGTATTGTTTGACTGCGGTCTGGGTTTCCAATGGGGTAATTATTGTATTCCCAGCCTTCTTCTAATCATTTGCTCACAAGGACATAGTTTAGGATTTTCTTTCTTTCTTTCTCTCTTTGAACAAGATGAAATACTCCAAACTTGCAGGATCATTGGAATAAGCCCTTGCTTCTTCGCTCGTTGTGTACAAGCTATTCCTTACCTCTTTCTAAACTGCTGGAAAATATCGTATGTAAAGGACAGCGAGACAGTCCCAATAGTTTGTTCCCAATAGAAAGTTTGTTGCCAAGAGAAATGTTGATGTGAATAGGAAAACAACAGCAGTAAAAAGTTTTCAGAAGGAAATACATTTTGTGTAGATAATAATCAGCTCCTAGGGAAAGGAAAAAAAGTACACTGAAAGAAATATCTCAGGAGAGCCAATGCCTGCGTGTGGCAGTGCCTGCGCAGAGGGGTTTCCTACAGCTGCTGCCTCCTGAGCACAGCTGAGGGCACTGAGGCTGGAGGTGGTCTGCTCCTTCCTGCACCCCTTCTTGACCATGTCAGTCTCCTCTGCCTCCCTCTTTCATCTGCATCTGTAAAAACCGAGGGCTGCTCCGAAAGTAATGCCTCCTGTTTTATTCTGTTGGCCTGTGACATCAGTGACAGATGTTGGTGGTGTGGCAGTAGAGGTTGAACCTTCCCACCAGTATACCACTACATCTTTTTCCATGTGACTGATGGCAGCAGAGGGGCAGTTGGACAAAGTGATGTCTGCCATCAAAGTGCAGATAAAGCAAAGGTGTATCACTGAATTCCTCCATACAGAAAAAATGGCACCCAGTGGCATTCACATATGCTTGCTGACTGTTTCTAGAGACTAAACACTGAATGTGAGCACAGTGAGGTAGTAGATGATGCATTTCAGAAGTGGTGACAGTGACTCTGTTGCTACGGATCTTTAAAAGCTCAGCGTGCAGACTCTTGTTCATTGCAGAGCTAATGGTAGTGACTGTGTTGAAAAAGAGTGTCTTGTAACTGAGAGTTTGCTCTGTCAAACAGTGTTATGAGTTGTAATTTCCTTGGAAATAAATAGGAGGCATTACTTTTGGAGCAACTGGTTTTTAATTTCCCCGTGGAAAGGAAACTACAGTTGCGCAGCAGCATAACTGGTGCCAGGTACCTTCCAGACTGTCTATGGAGAAGCAAAGTTACATCACACTCCTGTAACTATCAAAGCCATCCGCAAACAGCTGGAACTGTCCTGGTGAGATGTGACCTCCTCTTTGGGAACTGCAGCGCTTAATTATTTTGGAGATGTGATCTCACCACATCCTTCTGCTGAGTGGCGGCTGATGGCTGGATATGATACTGCGAGTTACGTCATTCTAATAGATCAGTGTAACCAAACAATTCCACTGCTGGAGGAGGAGGGGAAAAAATCCCAAATATTTTGTAGGGGAACTGGATTTGTCTTTCAGAAAGCTTATGTTTGTCTCAGATTTTCCATCAACTGCAAGCGTAGACATAATCAAAAATGTTCCTGGCTTGCCCATTGCTGGGCTGATTAGGACTTGGAACAGAAGAGATAACATTTCTCCACATCAGGCTGCCTTGAGCTGCCTTCATGTTATTCCCTGCATATGTGTTTTTGACATTATTTATGTAACAAGTGTGGGTTGTCTATTGGTGTTGAGTCATTCTGCCTTTCAACAGTTGTTTTGTTTCCATCACTCAGGACAAAACCTCTAGCAGCCCTTCAAGCAGCACCATACTCCTTGTAGTCATCACTGCAGTCCTCAAGTGGAGGAGAGAAGCTTTCCGAGCACTCACAGGCATATTGCAGGGAGCTGGAGTACTCCTGGGATGCAGAGGTGGAGGTAATCTTTCCAGAACTTGAGTGTTTTCAGTAGTGATCAAGCCCTCTTTCCAACCATTTTACTCCCTTTCTCCTCCCGGTGTTTTGGATTCAGTTATCCTGGGACATTATTCTGCCCTTTTGTGTTCCCTGCCTGCCCCCAACCAGCCCCACTGGCATGACCTTTAGGGATAAAATTCAATTGATTTGGCTACTTTGCAGACAAAATCTGAAGCCTGCCTTAATTTGTAGTTTACTCGTCCTCTGATGTGAGACTACGTAGAAAGCCCCTATCTGATCAAATGGCCGGTACCTTGACACAGCCCAATTATGTGAAAATATATCCTCACTTATCATTTCAGGCATCGTATAAGCAGAGAAACCAAAGTCGCTCCCTGTCTGTTTGATTTTCCTGCTCAGACACACTTGTTTAAACAGGCACCGTGAGATTTTTCTATAATCCTCCTCAGAGGAGTTCAAAAAGGTCTGTGGGCCTGCGTGCCCCCAGCTGGGTGACTGTGGCTGCTCCAGCACAGCAGGCAGTGCCAGAGCCCCCCAGCATCCTCTCTAGCACTGCCCACCTGGATTCACCCTGGTGCTGAGCTGGGACTTTCCCTGGTTTCACTGTGTCTCCCTTCCTGACCCAGCCCTGCTGCATCCCTTCCTGAGCTGGCCCCCTCTTGGGCTGGTCCCACTGCATTCACCAGCCCTGTCTCACCTGCTCTATCCTGGCGACCTCAGTGGAGGCAACCAGTTGTCAAGGAAGTCATTAAAGCTGACAGCTACCAAATACACATCATCCAGCCTGGATTTACAGTGTACAAGAGCTGTCAGGGAAAAGGCATCCCAGAGAGCTGCAGTCCCATTGTCCCTGTTCTGCACTTCACTGTAATGCATGACTCAGCCTGACAGACTCAGCTAGTATCTCACAACCCAACATCAACAAAACCAACCAACCAATCAACAAACGAATAAAAAACCCACCAGGCTATGTCAATTATTTGCAGCTCAGGGCAGTACTTCTTCCCTTCCCTTCCCTTCCCTTCTTCAGGTTTCAGATGAGTCCCTAGGTGTCTGTAAAGAACTTTTGCAAATTTCTGATAATTTCATGGGAGTACATCCCATTGAAATCCATGGCAACTCTTAGAATGAAGTACGTAAGGTAGGCCTTGGGGATGTGGACTATTCTCATACTTTCCATCTAAGAATCTACCATAATTCTTCTTGCATCTTTTCGATCTCTTTTCACTGATGTTTACGTCGTGCTCTGGAAGACTGATATAGAACTCGGGTTGGGTCTTCCATGTTGCCTCTATGGGATTTTTAAAAATTAAACTGCATCTGAAGTGAACATTTGGAGTTCTCCTTTTAGTTAGCAGCTCCTATCAGTTTGCAGGGTTCATAGAGATGGGTCACTTACAGAGAGATAAACTTGTGAAAATGTTGAAATGTCGTGGCTGGGATGCTCAGCATCGTAAAAGCAACATGTCATTGAAAGCTTTGCTTGTAAGGAGATACTCCAAGTATCTTTATGGGAAAGAAGGAAATTACTTGATTCAGTTACTAAAGTAAAAAAAAAAAAAAAAATCAAAGTAAAATAAAAATGCCATTGTGGGGTGCAATCCTTAAACATGGAGTGCTTCCAGTTTGCATCTGCATCATTGGGAACTAAACAAGGGAGAGCCCTCACCATGCGGAGCCAAGGGCTGATCCCAGCCAGGAGATTTGCTTAGAGGAGGGTCGGACTGGCAGAGCGCCAGGGCCCAGGGGCTGCTCTTAATCTGCATAGAAGAGGCTGGTTTGCAGACGATGCTATCTTGCAGAAGGCAGTCAAACTGTGCAATGGTCAGGCATGATCTTGGCATTCTGATTCCACTGCTTGAAATGGAGAGTTTTGCTCCAGGAGTTGTAGTCTTCACATATGTCATCACCCTGAGAAGTTTCTGGGTTCATTTATAATGTCTAAGGACTGATGGAAACATCAGATTGCTTAATATGACTTCCTACATACGTTACAAGCCATTTCATTTCACCCACTTGCAGCAGTATTGAGCTAAAAAAATGTGTTCGGATAAAACATAGCTTCCAAAGAGGTAGCTGGAAACACTACAGGATGAAGAAGTCATCATTCATATTCAAAGATTGTTTTAATACTTAATTATGCCCCATCCTCGGAGCCATCCAAGCTCAGGCTGTACAGTGCTCTGAGCAGCCTGGTGGAACTGTAGGTGTCCCTGTTCATCGCAAGGGAGTTGGACCAGATGGCCTTTAAATGTCCCTTCCAACTCAAATGATTCTATGAGGTTATGACTGTATGATCCTAAATTAAACAATGTTTGATCTCTTCTCCTACAAGGAGGTGAAGTCCTCTGTTCTTCTCTCTTTTGGGGCTGTTTCTCTGCCCTTAATCTTAGTCTCTTGACCCACCAGTGTGGGTCTTGCTGATGGTCACTCCAACATCATGGTATGGAAACAAGATTTTACAGCGTGATGCTGTTTGAGCTGAACTCGACCCATAGACCTTCCCTCTCCCCTGGCACCAGCACCCCACAGGGAAGCCACGTGTGGCTTGCAGTCATTTCTCTTCTTCTGCCTTAAAAATATCATGGGATGCACCATATCTCCTGGATATATACGAGGACATCTTTGTAGATGTCTGAGCTAACATCAGACTTAGCAGCCAGCCCACTGCACACCTTGTACTGAGTAATTCATCACGTTTCTTCCTTTATTTTTTCAGTTTGTCCTTGCAGTCTTTATGCTCAGTGCGTCTGCCAACTGTGTGGGGATTCACTGTTAAGCTGACTGCAATACCACAGGTTCTAACTAAAAACCACATATCATGCATTTGCTGAAAATTGGGTCAGCCAAAACAAAGTATTATCATCATGTATGGGATCAGGGTGGAAAGAAAGCTGGTGCTGGGTGTGTGTGCTCTGAGTGAATTGCCCCTATTGCCATCCTTACGTTGCTCCATCTCAGAAAGATACTTAGAATTTACCCACTTCATCCTGACGTGCAATCACCTTCCTAGTTTATTTTTTATTTTCTACTATAACACTCCTGCCATTCCTAGGCTGAAACAAGCAAATAGACTTTAAGCTGGCACTCCATGCTGAGCTATGAAACTCTTTTCTAAATACTGAATACCCTTGGCTCCTACAAAGGGTTTGTTTTGCTCCTGTTTGCTGTGATAGCATAACTTCCCTGAAATTAGTAAATGCCAGCCTGGAGCAAAAATCAGCTCAGCACAGAGGAAATCATTTTATCTGAGTGGTACTTGGTGTGGGCTTCAGTAAAAGTTAAGGAAAAATATGGTAACACTTAAGAGTTCAACAACAAACAAGAACAAGTCATCAACTTGTTGCAGTTTGAAGTCCACAGCACGAGCACATGGGAGCTGAAAGTCTGGCCTTCTGTCCTATGGGCAGCCTTGGATCAGATAACACAGATGTGTTAGATTAAGGGCAGAACCTTATAAAATAAAGTACTGGCTGCACTGTGAGTGTCTTGTTTAAAATAAAATAAAACAAAACAAAACAAAATCCATTAAAACATCAGAATTAATAACAACAAAAAGGTGTAAGAGAGTAGAAAAAAAGGGAAAGTTGATGTACTCCTTCAGGTTTACACTCTTCAGATATTTTTTTTTGTTCTGCCTCATGCACCCAGCTGGTTCAAGGAACTGCTCTTTTTGTGGTACATGCATGCGCTTAACTACCATTCATGTGGAGTCTCCAGGTGATTTGATGTGCATTCCACATAAGGCATGGTGTCAAGTGTATGATCCCTGCACAAAAGAGCTGCCTGAGAACCACTCTTTGGTGTATGTATACATATATATGTATATATATTAGATTCCTTAGCTTCACATATGTATTCTAGCAGATCAGCGTGCCTATCCAAGCAGCAGAACTACCACTGTTGCTCTTTCATTTGCTTTGATCTATGTGAATTTGGGAGGAAGAGGGAGGGAGTGGAGGGGCTGATGGGAAGAAAGTTCTCAGAACTGTGTGCAATTCTGAGGAACACTGAATATTTCATACTGTAATCCTAGCAAAGATGCAATGGTGTAAGGGAACTTAAGAGCAAACCAAAGGGGCAAACAGAAATAAAGATGTATATTTTTGAAGCAGATGAACTGGAGGAAAAAGAGTGATTTCACACATCACTGATTCATCTGTAGTGAAGTGTTTATAGGTCTGTATTGTGACTGCCAAGTCCTCAGTAAATCTGCTCTTTTCCCACTGAGTACAAAAAGACAGCTATCTCAGGGATTGCAATTCGTGTGAAGTACAGAGGTACAGCAACAGCAGCAGATGGATATAACTATGGCCAGTAGATGATTTCAGGTAGATGTCAGTAACAACATGAGTCAGGACACACCACAGCTTGCTTGTAAGGGGGGACCAAAGCCATGTATCAGGCTGGAACTTTCCGCTCAAGTTTGATGTAGTACTGCTGCACAAGAACCCAATTATTTTTTGGAGGAAGGATTTTTGTGCAGTTTTTTTGCCTTGTGACATTTGCAGATAAAAATTCAGAACAGTGTTCTGCATTGTCAGATTTTGCTGGATTTCAGAGAGAAATAAAAGCCAACAACCTTAATCGTTTCAGACTTTGCTTTCTGTCTCTCTCACACATAGACATCTCAAGCGTGAGCCAGTTTGAAGTTGAGAAGTTCTAAATTGCTGACATTTTTTTTTTATGTCAGCAAATTTACCCTATTTTAAACCAAACAGTGATTGAGCCCTCTCAGAACAGCTCATGTATGCAAATTACTTCTACTCTCTCAAGCCTGCCCTGCTGTTTTCTGCCTTGCTCTCATAGGTGTCCTGCTTGAACCAGAGGAGATGCAGAGGAGCCAGGTGGCCAGAAGAGAGGTGAAGGCTTGAATAAAATCAGGGTGCAGGGTGGCAGGGAACGAAGGGAGGATACAGATCCAGATGCAAAGTGAGTTTGTGACAGGATGAGGATGTGCCAAGCAAAAGTTTGGAAAGAAAAAGTGAGGAGGTGAATATGGATGTGCCAGCGTTTTTTTTTCATGAGGAATGGGGCAAAGGAAACTGAAGATTATAGGGAGATTTTTTTACAAGGAAATGGAGCTGGAAAGGACTCTCTGTCTAGTAGTTATCCTCTGAGTAGTTCTAGCTGCAGGTTTTTCACTTAAAAGAATGTACTCTTGGATAAGCCAAAATCAAATGCTATCACATTTGCTTCATTTTTTTTTCCCAATCTCTTTCCAGCTAATAAAGCATTAGGATATTTTGTCAAAACTACTTTTTATTTCACATTGCTCACCCTTATTTGAACAGAACCACAACAGTTAAGCTCATTTTCTCTTTGAAGAACCTACAGTTTTTCAACTGTTTACATCAAGGGAAATGTTCAATTAATATTTGAGTCACCCTAGAATATTTGGAGCATCCCATCTCTTTCTCCCCCTCCGAAGTTCTGTAGACAAAAATATCAGTTATTTTCACAACACTCAGATCCTTTCTCCTGCAGTGTTAACCTCCACGTCTTGTACAACTTTCCACCATTCAAATAATTTAGGAACACAAAATGTTTGGGTTCCAGTGCTGTCACTTCTATAAGAAATCTCAAACCATGCTTAGTTCCTTTACCAGAGATCACACAGGCACTGATGTTTTCAGATGTTCACAGAAAATAAGTCCCAAAGCTGCCATTTGTCGTCTGACCCTATACTTTGCTCACTCTTACAAGGATAAAGCTGCAAGAAGAGCTACCCGTGATACAATTACAGACTCCACAATGTGCTTTACCTGTTGCCCAGACACCTGAACTTGTTATCAATAGGCATCACAAAGGGTCGGGGGGCTGGTCCAGTGTGATGGGACGTGAGATGTGGCTGTAGGAGAGGACATCTCATTTAAAAAATCATTTTGGAATGCAGCATGCAAGGAAAACTCATCAATATGCTGATACTGTCAGGAATATGTTGACACATATTTTACTGAGAGGAAAGTGAATTTTGAAGTGGGTTTTTTTTTTCCTCTTCTTAGTTTTAATATTAAGAACTTTTTTTTTTTTTTTTTTTTTTTTTTCATGAGAAGACATGACAGATATCTTTCTTGGAATTCTGTTTTTTCCATTAAGTATTTCTTGTTTGAAGACAGCTTGACATTTGTGACAGAGCAGTTATTTTCCATAATAACTAGGAGAATCACACAAAATCATCATTTCATGTGTAGAAAAGGTTGTAAATGATGAGGCAGCAGAAGTCATATGCAAACATCTGATCTAGAATTTTCTTCCCTCCCCAGAAGATTATCTCACAGAGTTTTAACAACCCTTTTCATGTCCTATCAAGTTCTGTAGTTAAAAAGGATGAATTATTCCTTCACCCTTTGGGGTTTCCATTTATCCTTGCAGCTACACAGCACCAGGAGAGGAGTTCCCAGCCTCCCCCATCCGCAGCCAGCTTCTGGCTCCCAAAAGATTGTATCTGCTAAGAGCTACCAGTACTGGCAAGCCAACTTCCCACTGCTCTCAGGAAATGACACTGAATCTTGTTAAGCCACAATGAGCATTTTGGGTCGCTGATGTCTTTCCTTCACTCTGATAACTTCCATTTCTGTTTGCTTTTTTAAAACATTCACCTATTCTGGCAATAGAGACTGCCAAAACCTGCCAAAATAGAAGGTAGGGTTCTAAGGTTAGCAGTAGGTAGGTCAAACTCATGAGGGCGACTTACCACGTGTGGAGAGATTGGGCCAGGAAGTCTTCCTCAAAGTGCATCTAGAATTTTAACAGTTTCAAGACTTGGAAAATGCACACTATTTTGCTTTTTAAATGCTTCAGAAGTTTGAAAGCAATTAACTTTTCCATGTGTAAAGGGGATATACCTCTTCTGCTGTGCGTCAGCCTGGAATGGGAGAATCCAGACGTAAATAATCTGTCAGTCTGGTTGCCTGGTATGAATTCAGACAAATATGTTTAACCAAACATGGATGCTTCAGAGGGTGTTCTTGTGGTTACTCCAACTGCTTTTGTTATACTTTTATATTAACAATGTGTCTGCTCACCATGTGCAATAAAATAATTTCTGAGGCTCAGCCTCAGAACATGAGGATCATTCACTGCCTTGGATAATGGCATTGCTTGTTTGTACTGTTCTTATTGAACTTTCTAAATATATGTCATTTTCCTTTTCATTCTAGGAGAGATTGTACATTACAGCAATTACAGACAAACCCTTCCAGACAGTTTGAAGACCAAAACTTTCTTTGTGTGGAAGTCCGAAGGCAATTATTGGCATTACAGTTTAAGAGAAGCATTCCATCTCCCTGATGCAACAGCAGTAGCTTTCTGTGGCATGTTAAATAAAGCAATTTGCCCTGTAGGAGACTAATGCATGCAGTGCTGTAATGAAAAAAAATAAAATCACAGTTGCTCTGAATGGAACAGCAACCTCTCTTCAAAAACATAAAAAACTTCTTCTGGCTCCATCTTAACTATAAGACATCAAGCATCTTTAACCTTTGCTCTTACCTCCTTGACATTTCATATATTGCTTCAAGACTGAGACTCCACAAAGACATAAGCATGCTAATTAATGGTTAAATTGTTGCATTTTAACAAAAAAAAAGTGATTAAAATGAAAGATGACAGCACTTTCATAATGCATGCCAGGCTATAGAAGTCAGTTCTAGCCAAATTTTTGTTCTCATAACAGTTCCCATTTGCAGAAAAGAAGGAAATGAGCAAATTTGAGGCTAGAAGTATAAAGACATGACCTCAAAAAATTGGATAGTCATATTTCTTGGAATCTTAGAAATTAGGCAAGCAATAGAAACCAATTGATTCACCTCCTTCAGATATGTATTTAACTAAGTTATTCACCTAATATATTTGTGAGTTATTTGTCTGTTTCAGTAAGCTGTGCGAGTAACAGAAGTGGGTGGTCAACTACACTTAGGCTCAAGTATCTCAGAAAAGTTTGGAACATTTCTTCAGTAAAACTCATGAGTGTTATCCAGCACTTCAGAATCCTCAGAGGCTTGATCCCAAAACACGCTTAACTGCCTGTATCAAAAGGATAACGCTTTAACCTTTCATCTAAACACTTTCATCCAAAAATTTCTAAATCAGAGTTCAGTCAAAAGCCTTCATAAGTCACCAAGCTGGAACCCATGAAGGATCAACAGATACTGTGGCATTGTTTGCCCAAACAAACCAAGAATTAATCTGGAATAACGATCCTAAAAAGATGAAGAGGACACTGTTACTAAAACAATACACATATATAAAATAACTGTCAGGTGAAAGTAAGAACAACCAGGCTTTCAGAAGACTGTATTTAATCAAAATATATGGATCAAATGTTACAGCAGCTTATTGGCATCTATAAATGGAACCATAGCT
>PPHD01008635.1:9850-21542 GCA_002909625.1 Bambusicola thoracicus | reverse complement strand
TGGAAAGAAGATGCAAGACAGTCACACTTGCATGATGGCCTGTGGGACACTGGGTTTGCATATCACGGGAGGCAGTGTGACAGAACCTCAGAACAGGGCAATTCCCACTGGAGATATTCTCTCATTCACTCTTTCCCCTTTGAGTTATTAGCAGGTGGGAGCTGTTACCCTTGGAGAGCAGCCCCATATTGGCCAACGTAGGGCATCACCTTCAAAGAGCACCTGCTCCCAGAGAGGCTGGGGAGAGAACTGTGCACTGGGTGAGCCCTGCACCTACCTCTGACTGAGCAGGAACAGTGAAATGTGGGGGGATGGTGATGTCAGGCACTTTGCAATCTATGTCAAACACCACTGGGGCAGCAAGAGGGTTGTCCACCTTGATGGTGGAAGACACGTTCTGCCGGACAGCGGTGCTCACTTCAACAGTGCCAATGGGTCCTGAAGCAGTGGCCTTGAAAGTGATCATGTAAAACAAGTATTCCTTGGTCACCTCATTGAGGAAGGTCACCTGAATCAGAGAAAAAAAGGAAGCTCTGGTCATTTTACACATGGAAATCCACCAGGTGTGCTAGGCCAGCCCAAAGAGCTCTCCAGCTCAGCACCCAAACTCCACAGATGTCCATAAGCAGCCACATGGGAGGGAGTGCAAGACTGGGGCAAAGTATTTCCATTTGTATTCTTCCAAATGCTTCCACCTCACCTACATCCTGACCAGCTTGTGTTTTACAGCCCCCAAGGGCTGCCAAGACTGACAGCAAAAGGAGTGCGTGTGGAGGTGCCTGGTGTCTGTCTGGGAACTACAGACTGGGCACGTGGAGGTATGAAAAGGGGCATGTGGTTTCTCAGCCAGCAAACAGCTCCTGGAAGAACCCTGCAGCCTGGTGTCTACATTTACCACTGTGCTAAAGACTCCTTCTTTGTAGGAGAGGAATGTGAGCTTGTAGTCCTTCTTGCCGGAGCCAGGCACATCAATGTATTCCAGCCCATGCAGCACAGAACTACCCTCCGGTTCCTCTGGTTGGAGTATTTCTGTTACCACAAGGAACCTGCGGGTGAGGAAGAGGCAGTGAGGGTAGGAAGGAAGAAACCCCATAGGATACCCATCACCTGGGGACACACCACAGGCCCTGGTCCTCCTTCCTGCCTTGGGCAGAGGGAGCCAGTACCCATTTGTGCTCCAGGGTGGGTCTGAACATGAGCAATGTGACCACAGACATCCGTGGCCAGAAAGTGGCCAAGAACAGAGCAAAGCTTGCTGGAAGGACTCCCATTCAGTAGAACACCCTTCCTTACACTGCTGCAGAATTTGCTGACGGAAGAGATGTCCTGGGCCCAACTCACCTCTGCGGTTTGTTCAGCCAGTTGGAGATGGGGAGGAGCTCTGTGTATGGAGTCCTGCACAGCACCTCCCGAACAATGGTCCCTGAGCACTTTGGGTCCTTAGCAGTCCCTTGCAGGAGGTAGTACAAGCCTGTCCCATCTGGCAACGGGAAGAAGATGGAGCCCTAGAGACAAGGAATGGGGCTGGTGAGATCTCCTGCTTTCAGCCCACAGCAGTTACTGGCTCTTTCATGCACAGTACTCATCTCAGGAACCAACACCAAACGCCCTCTGTGGCATCTCCTCTGCCTCCAAAAGAACTGAAAACTGCAGGACTCTGAATGTAAGGCTTTAAATATGAATACCATACATTAAGGAGATACCAATCACATGCAACCCCAAAAGGGTATAGATCTGCTCAGTGCCCTGGAAACTGACTTGGGAGATCTCTGGCCTCTGTTCTTGCTCTGGGCTTTAGTTCTGGCTTGCTGTAAGGCCAGATGGAGCAGGGCCATGGGCAGGTGCCCAACACAGGATTTCAGATAATTCATGTTTAGAGGAGGTCTAACGTCCTGCCCAAAGCAAGATGAGCTATGAGGGCTGTGCCAGGAGCGCCAGCATACCGGCTCAGCTCACATACCTGATGCTCCCTTTCCTGAGAGCTCATAGTTAGAGGCTCGTAGGTGATCTTGTATGGCTTGTCTTGTTGATTGCCCTCAAGATGGATGCATTCAGGTCCTTTCCAGTGATCACCCTCAATGACAGGCTTCACAGTCCAGGGCTCATTGCTTGGGTTGGACAGGAGGATGGTCTCGCTGTGCTTCTCACGCACATTGCATGAAAAAATCAATGTCTGCAATGGAGGAGCACAGATCATGCTTGGTTGGACAGAGGATTTCTTTCCACAGGGCTGCCACCTGCTCACCCACTTGCAGAGAGATCAAAGGAAGAGGCAGAAGACTGAAAAAGGGTCTTAGGCCATCTCTACACCAGGCCCTGGAGCACAGCAAGAAGCATTTTAGGGAAAGTCATCTGCCAAATGTCCATTTGTGTCATAGCTTTGGAGTCAATCTTGCTGGTTGTTCATAGAGAAAGAAGAGGAATGAGTTTTTTCATGCTGGGTGAAGAAGAAGGAAAATGGGGAGCAGGTAAGGGGCCCCCAGTCCGTACCCTGGGAGAGGTGTGGTGGGATAAGAGGGACCCAAGCCCAGCACTGCTGCTGTTACCTCTTTGATGATGGGGGTCTCCATGCAGCACCCTGCCAGCGTAAGGCAGAGCGGCTCACTGCCCTGGATGAAGCACTGCAGCCCCTCATACCGGATAGCGGGGCTCAGCTTCGATGGGTGGAAGCTCACCACGAAGGGGACATCCATTCCTGGGGAGATGTAACCCTTTGTGGGGCTGATGGAGAAATCTGGCTGGAAGCTCTTGACGTCCCACTTAAACCTTGGAAAGGAGAGCACAAGGACAGAAAGGATTAGCAATGGGGAGGCTGTGAATGCAATATGTTGCTTCCACACCTACTGTACTCTTCTCCACAGGATCTCAGGTGTGGTGAGGTTTTAAGCTGGGCAGGACTCAGCTTGCACACTGGTGCCTTTGGGTGTATCCCTGATAACTGCCAGGGCCTGACTGCATGTCTCTCCAATGGGATGAAAAAGCAGAAGGGAACTACCGAGGTGAGCTACAGCACCATCCAACCCCCACCCCAGCTCTCAGCACTCAGATAAGGCATGGTTTTACATTACTTGACTCCGATGTCGCCTGTGTTCTGCATGGTAATGCGCTGGGATGTGCAGCTCTGCTGCACCACTGCTCCAAAGCTGAGGTGCTCCTGGTCCAAGCTGACACAGATCCCCTGGCAGGAGCCCTGCACCATGAACAGGGAGCGCAGCAGCCCGCTGCTCTCCAGCATCACCTCTTCAGTGAATGGCTGAATGCGGCTCTTTGGGGAGAAGATCACCTCCACTTTACAGGTATCTCCTTTGGGCTTCAAAGTTAGTTCACTGCTGGGGTGCAAGCAGAGAACCTGTGCAAAGAAATGAGAGGATAGTATACATCTGCAATTAATGCTCGCTCCTGTCCCAAGCAGCTCATGGGTACCTGCAGGTACTCCTGTAGGTCCCCCTAAGGGTTCTCTAGGGAAGGAAGTGGCCTTACCCCATCTTCTTGCAGTTCTGGTACAGTGGGCATGAAACAGAGCTTAAAAGTGAGAGGGGCAACACTATTGTTTGCTATGGTGACAATCTTCCTCACTGTCTGTCCTGCAGAGAGGGCTCCCAGCTTCACCACCTTCCCATGAGGTTCCACAACGTCCACCTGAGACAAAAGGGATTGGTGTAAAGCAAAAGGAAAGGAGGAAAACCAAAGCATGGCAGGCTGGGGAAGAGAGATGAGGAAAGCCGTGCTGGCTGGCTGGAGGTTTAGGGTTTGGATTTCCTCTCACCTTCATTTCTGCACCCTTTCCTTGGACCTCAACAGTCCGTTGACAAAGACCATTGATTTCAAAAGGAATGAGCTCATGGTAAGACGCAACTTCTCTGGGATAGAAAGTGATTGGCACCTTCACCGTCCCTCCTGGGCGAAGGATGTACCCCGGGAAGTCCACCTCCAGGTGCATGGTGTTGGTGAACAAGCAGCTCAGACTGGCAGAAAGCACAGCAAAGAGAAGCAGAGGTGTCACATGGCTACATGTGTTGCTCAGGAGACAGCATCAGGGCTGCTCTATCAGTAGGACCCAATGGCTACATCCTGGGGGGTGCTTATCTCAGCAGCAGGTCATAGTGTGCTCAGTAGAGAGAAATGGTCTGAAGCAGTTTCTTGTGTGACTGGCAAGCCAGAAAGAATTGCATACAGACAAAGACTCCCATCAGCCAGGGGAAATGCTTTGTGAAACCCCATGGCCAGCACAGCTGGGGCACGAAAGAGATTGCTGGATCTGGCACAGGATAGGCAAGGAGTGAAGGAGCATGTAAGTCCTACCTGACATCCTTGTCTGCTTTGTTTGTGATGGCAAGGGTCTGCCGGGCAGGTGGCATCCCAGCCTGGTAGATGAAGCAGGCTCCAAAGTTGAGTCTTGTGGTTGAGAAGTGGACAGTGGGCACTACCACAGTGCCCAGGAACATGCAGGTAAACATAGGACCCTTGCCGATCTGGTGGGGAGAAAGACAGCATAAGCCAGCTGAAGAGATGGGAACTACAGCCACAAACACCAGAGATGGGTGAGGAAGAGCATGGGGACAAGCTGGCTGCAGTGACAATAAGGAAAGCCCAATGCCAAAGGACAGCAGAAAGACCAGGGGATGGTTTCTGGGGTGTCATGGCCATGGGTGAGCACTCACTAAGACAATGGGTTCAGAAACTGTCGGGCTCTCCAGTTTGGCAGCAGGAACCTCTCTGTCCTGCTCAGGATCTTCAAAGCTGGAGCTCACCCCCCCCCACTCTGGGCTCCTGCTGCCAAGCTGGCATGTAGAAAAGGCAAAGCTCCCCTATTACACACAGCTGCCTCACCTGCAGTGTCAGCTCTACATCCTTTAATGAGCACATTTTTCGTGGGTGAAAAACCAGCTGGGTGTCCACCTTGCCCTCAGCCTGCACACTGCCCGTCTGGGGACTGAGGGACAGGAGCTGCACCCGGGCTGTGGGGCCGCTCAGCTCCCACGAGAAGGTGAAGCTGAACTTGCCATTGTTCTGGATGCTGAAGGTGCGCTGGGCCCTCTCATTCAGCTGCACCTGTGGGGAGAAAGTGGCAAGGATGTGGGGTTGTGGTGCCTGCAAAATGCCAACGGACACAGCAAGGGCTCCTTCCTCACACGCTCCTGGATCCTTCCCATTTGTTAGATGACCACCATGAAAGATCAGCCTCCCTCTCTCTAGAGAACAGCTTGCACGTGTAAAAGATGGGTGGTAATGGCCTCAAGTTGCACCAGGGAAGGTTCAGGTTGGATATTAGGAATAATTATGCTCTGAAAGAGCAGTGAGGCAGTGGCACAGCTGCCCGAGGAGGTGGGGGAGTCATTGTCCCTGGAGGTGTCTGAGAACCACAGGGATGTGGCACTGAGGGAGGTGGGCAGTGGGCATGGTGGGGGTGGGCTGATGGTTGGACTCAATCATCTTAGCAGTCTTCTCCGACCTCAGTGACCCTATGAAGCATCTTCCCTCTTCTTCAAACATACCTGCAAAGCTCCTTGCAGATATCTTGCAGGACCGTGTGGAGCAAGAGGAGCTGCTTACCTCTTTGAAGTCAATGACGTTGACCTCCTGTGCACTGAGCTCAGTTACACCACCATCGCTGTCCTCACACCTGACAGACACGCTCATGCTGTAGCCAGTGGCCTTGATATTCAGGGAGAGGGGCTCTGTCTTCCTCTTGACATCGCACTTGAGGTTGAAGACCACCTCTCCTTCTAGTGCTGGCGTGAAGGCAACTGTAATGGGAAATCTGGGGAGAGAAAACCCACTTTTGGCTTCACTCACTCACTGATGGCGTTCTTGGCCCTGTATTGTATGGTCCATGGGAGAGCAGCTTGCAGTGGCTGCAGTGAGGCCCTAGGTCTGGAAGAAACCAGCAGCTGTGCATAGTGCTCTGTGGCAAAGCTCAGCATCTTTTAAAACAAGGCAAAGCTTCCTGGAGCTAATGCAGCACCTGGGCAGGTTGTGAGGAGGCAAACCCTTGGTGGATCAGCTGATGGCCTGTGGTATTGGCTGGACAGCTGCTGGCTTGGGGCATCACATGGTTAAAGCCTCAAAACATGATTTTGTCATCAAAACCAGAAGATCCAAGTCTGAACTTCTCCAGGAAGGGGGCCCATAAGACCAAGGTAGCCCAAACAGCCACTGGACAGCAAAACCTGCAGGTTGCTGGTGTTCCCATGGGGAGGGAATGAACCAAGGTGGATGGGTATGTGCCACTGCTGAGTGTCGCCTGGTGACTGCAGAGGGGAGAAAGCCTCCAAAGCGAAGTGACCATGCAACATTTGGCTGGTGGGAGAGGGAATCCAGCCTGGTAGCCCATCACACTGCCTCATTACCTTGAAAGGGGAGCGATGGAGCCTTCCATGGGTTCTACTTTCACCGAGGCACTGCATCCCTCTGAGAAGAGTGAGCTTTCTCTGAAAGCAAAGGTGAAAGCCTCCTTCTCTCTGTTGATCATATAGATGGTCTGGTGTTCTTTGTGCCCTGGAAAAGGACAGATTAGTCCCTGAAGACCCCTAAATCCCCTGGCAGCAGGGCCACCATGGCACAGTGTGCTCCTGCCCACATGCTGAGCCCGGCAGAAGTCTGCAGCATGGCATGCTCAGGATGAGAGCATGGAAACCAGCTTCTGACCCCCTGCTCTTCCTGGCATCACTCCCAAATCCTCTCCTGGGAGCCTCAGCCACACACTGTGCCCCTAACACCCGTTTCTTCCACCCTCTCCTCCCTTTTCCTCCTACAATCAGGTCCAGCCAGCTGGCTGGCCTGCTTACAAGTACCTGCTCCCACTTCCAGCTTCCTTTTGGGAGCTTGGCTTGAACAACAGGACTAGATCAGAACATGTCTGAGTGTACGAGGCATAACCATGTGCTCACCAACTAACAGCAAATGGAGGTTCAAGTGGGACCTGTCCAGAGTCACTAGTGGTTCAGTGCTGTGTCCCACCAGCAGAAACAGGACTGAAATGCTCTTCTCAGGGATTGTAAAGATCCAGAAGGACTCAGTGATGTCCAGATGTCGGGGGATGAATTCAAACTTGATCTGGGGAGAAAGAGGCAAATGAAGGAATGTTGCTGCCCTTGGCAGGGGTAAGGGAAGGAGATGCAGGCTGTACCATAGAGAAATCCCAGACAGCTCCCAGCTCAGAGGCAGGCCACTGTGACACTTACAGCCTGAGGCATGGCAGATGTTGGCAGTGTGAGAACAGGTTTTCTGCCAACTCCAGTCAATGGTTTCCCCATGACCTTGCCTAAAGCAAGCTCACAGTGAGATCAGACACCCAGAGCTTAGACACAGCTGGTGTCAAATTGGCACACATATGTACTGGGACAACCTTCTTCCTTTTCTGCACCCACCTCTGCTTTCTTCCCATGCTGGATCTGCCCTCTCTCTGTGAGGCAGAAGAAAGCTCTCTGTCCTGGTGGGGCTTCAGGGTCCTGGCATGTCCACTGGAAGGAGTATGCGGAACTGGTTGGGTTCATCACCTTGAAGGTCCTGGGCACACAAAGTGAAAAAGACTGCTAAGGTGGCAGCAGGACATTAATAATCCCATCCTGCAGTAGACATCAAGCACTGCCAGTCTAGGCGTTATCCAGATGTTGGGTGCAGGTGGGACAATGCTGGGAGCGTGAACATTTCACCTGCTTTCTGCAAGCAGTGTTGGTCTCCTAGGTGGAAATAATGCCAGCTACAGAGAAAGAAATTATAGCAAGGATATAGCTAAACTCTTAAAAATGGTGAAATCAGGTCCAGCAAGACTCTTTTGGAAGATGATACTGTCTGTTGTGGTTTCAGCCTTCAATGACCATGTCTGGATGGTATGTCAAAGGTGCAAGAATGTCCCAAGGATGCTCTTGCAAGAGAACAATGCTGTACTGCCTCATAGCACAGGCAAGATGCCACGCCAGCTGAGGAGCTGAGCACACACTACCAGCTGTGCTCATTGAAGTAAAGGGCAAAGAGAAGGAAAAACAGGCCACTTGTTCTTCACCAGCTTGCTCTAGCCCCAGAGCAGACTGGTGGCCACATGTCAGTAGAACACAGACGTGGTACAGATGTGCCACAGGGCTGGAGATGTCTCTGCTTAGGGACTGTGACGAGACCAATAACAGAAGCCATGCCCACACCTACCTGCTGTTCCTGCTGCCCACCCCAATTGCTGCAAACTCAATTACTCTGGTGTTCACATCCAGCACTGCCCCTCTGGGCTCCGGCAGCTCCGGTTTGCGCCTCTTTGCAGTGATGTAGTCAGAGTCCTCCAGTTCAAAGTGGCAATGTGGCATCAGGCTTTTCCCCTTCACAACCACCTCTGGGCCCTTCTGATTTGGCTTCAGGTTAGGAATACTAGAAAGAAAGGGAATGATATTAGGAGAACACTGTTTCCAGACAGCCAGCTGCTTGTGTTGCATTCTTTCTCAGTCCAACAGAAATGCAGAGCTGAGATGGCAGAAGTGGGAACAGCTGTGTGTCTAGAGAAGAGCACAAGTTTCTGTGTAGACAGGAAGGTCATGCTTCTCTGATAAAGAAGGCTATTTAGCTATAGCTGGTCCCTAGGTAGCCTTTCTGGATCTCCCATTCCAGATGCTACAACACAAGAGAAGCTTAATATTTTATACAACGTCTTCCCACTGCCTCCATACCTGCTTCCACCAAGGCAAGATAATCACCTTTGCTCATTCCTGCATGCTGGTTATTCCTGCTGCCCCTCTGGGACTGGCTGTCCCCAGGTCTGCATTCCCACCCCTCACTGGAGGCAAAGCAGCATAAGTTAAAGAGTTACCACTCCTGATGTTCCCTACCTGCAGACCATGCAGCTCTTAAACTTCCCCACGTACACTGGGGAGAACTTCATCTGGAAGAGCTGCTCCTGGCCAGCAGGGATGGTGCCGCTGGAGGGCTCAACAGAGAACAGTGGGGTGGCATGGCCAAGGCTGGTGGGTGATCTCAGGGAGGATGAGCTGTGCTCCAGAGCACGGCCCTGCCAGCCGAATGGGAGCTTCACAGAGGCAACAGACATGGAGGAGAGGCAACGTCCTGTGGGAAGGAAGAGCATAGCAGGACATTTGCTTCCAGGAAGGAAATCCTATCAAACTCTCTTCATCTCCAGAACTGAGTTGCTAAAGGCAAACCTCTCCAGTGGAATGGCTTCTGGACAGCATTCACCCCTATACATTCCCAGGAGCTACTGAATGAGTTGGCCCAGGTCAAAGCTGAGTCAACTCATGGTAGAGATCAGTGTGTTACACCAGCTGGGAACGTTTGTGAGCACTATGTCATATTGGACAATCTCATCCCTCAGGGACAGCATCAATGGTTGAACTAGATGATCCCAGTAGTCTTTTCCAACCATAATGATACTATGATTCTCTAAATTCCATAACCAGTGCCCAGGACAACTGACGGCACAGCCCAATGAATCAGCTTCAGCACAAGCATGCTGGGAAGGAACCAACATCAGGACACACAGGGAGGGAGGTGAGCACATTCAATGGATGCCAGGCACCCCAAGCTGCCAGCAGAGCCAGTGCCATACCTTCCAGCCCAGGTGGGAGCAGCTCCCCAGCTGGGCTCGTTGCCCTCTCATCCCCCATGTCTGCCATCCAGGTGTACTCCAGGGCCACCTTTCCTGTATTGGACAGCCAGAAACTGAAAAGCAAGGAGGAAAAAAAAAAGTAACAACCAATGAAGGCTGTCAGGGATGAAATATTTACAGGCTTGGAAGTTAAAGAGGAAAGTGCAGATGCGGTGCCTGCGAGATTTAATCCAAGGGGTTTATTCCAGCCTTGCATCTCAAATGGGCAGCTGCCTTTGGAGCAGTCCCTGCTCCACCTCCACCACTCACGGGAATGTCCTTGTCTGGAACAGCAAGGTCTCCTTGAACTGAATCGTGTCCACATCCAGCTTGAAGTCAGCATAATCAATGACAGCGCTCAGGCGAAGCTCCACTTCACGGCTGCTCTTCTCCAGGATGGTGTGAGCTGGTTCTGGGTCTGTCTCGATCACCTCCAAAGAGGACAGGGAAGAATCACTGAGCAGAGCCCAGACTAAGAAGAGAGCTTCCAAGACTCCAAAATCAGCTACATACAGGAGCTAGGAAGGATCATTCCCATCTATTTAGATAAATGCTAAATAATGCTGCTCAAAGCGGTCACCAGCATGGCTGTGAATATGCCCATGTGGGCTATGATCAGGTACCATATGTTTAAATCCTGTAGAACGTCTGACATTTGTGCTGGCCCCCAATAAGTCTGACAGGTCTCTATATTAGGATTAAGCTTCTCTGTTGAAGCTCTGCAGACAGAGAACCCGAAGAGCGAACAAACCTAGGTACCGCCTCTCCTTGAAAGTTCCTCTCAAATGTCACACGTGGGACAACAGCCACACAGACATCTTGGGAAGGGAATGAGATCATTAGGGAAATCTCTGGCTGCTGATGCTCTGACAGAGGAAAAAAAATAGCTTAAAGGTCTTATAATGGTTCAGAAACCAGGCAAGAACCATCACTCAAGGTAAGAGTGTACAGAATCAAAGAACAGCTTGGGTTGGAAGGAACCTTAAAGATCATCTACTTCCAACTCCTTGCCGTGGGCAAGGTTGCCAAGCCATGCTCATCAGTATATCATGCTGTGATCAGGTTTGAAAGCTAACTGATAGCAGGGCCTCAGCTGGAAACCACGAGAAAGAGATGACAAGCTTGGTTCTCTGAGGAGCCCCTCCTAGGGCTGGAAGCTGCACGATTAGCTACATTCTTCCATTCTCAAAGGTGTGGAATTGTGAATTACTGACTATATGTGTCATCCTTTTCAGGCTTGACTTTCCTTCATTAAAGACAGTTACTGTAAAATCAGCAAACCGAAAAGCTCTAATATTACTTGGTGCTTGACCAAGAGCTTCTGGAGATGGTAATTCTCTGGACTCCCGTATGACCACCATGCACTGCTCATGCTTCAGGAGGAAGCAGGAACTGCTGAGCCAGCAGAGATGGTGGTCTGCTGCTGTAGGCATCTGTTTTTATGGGTTGGCTTTTGCTGCTGTGCTTCTTACCTTCTTCTTGACTGGCCACATAGCCGCCTCCCCCCTGGTGGCATCCACCCATTTGACGGTGTGCAGGCGGTCATCCCAGTCGGTGACCTCCTCTGCTGGCAGCTGGAAGGAGATCCTGGCCACCTTACACTTCACAGGCTGTGCATGGCAGGTGAGGGCCACATCCGACTTCAAGGTCACCGTGATGTCCTTAGCACAGCCAGCGTGGAGGTGTCCCACCTAGGGAGGATGGGAGCCAAGACCCAAATGGAATCACTGGCAAGGACAGGACCATCAGCAAAGGAGCTGCGATGCAAAGATACCATGTTCTGCCACAAGGAGCCCCAACCGGCAGTGCTGGTTTGCACCTCCTGGCACTGAAAAGCAGCACCAGTAGGTGGAAAGTCACTGGTAGCTCCCAGAAATCTATGTGGGCAGTGGGAAAGGCAGAGCTGCCAGCACTCACCTGGGGGGAGAAGTGGAAGGGGGTGCTCGTCAGCCACTCGAACCGCATCGCCTCCACCTGGCTGCGGTTGGTGACTGTGAAGGTCACCTGGTAGGGCTTCCCAATGTGGCAGTCCCCAAACTGGATGTGATTCACTCTGGCAGCTGTTAAGGAGGAGAGAAAGAAGATGTCAGTGTGCAGTGTCCACCT
>PPHD01008634.1:0-21546 GCA_002909625.1 Bambusicola thoracicus | reverse complement strand
GGATAGTGATAGGACAAGGGGAAATGGTTTTAAACTGAGACAGGGGAGGTTTAGGTTGGATATTAGGAAGAAATTTTTCACTCAGAGGGTGGTGACGCACTGGAACAGGTTGCCCAGAGAGGTTGTGGATGCCCCATCCCTGGAGGCATTCAAAGCCAGGCTGGATGTTGCTCTAGGCAGCCTGGTCTAGTGGTTGATGACCCTGCACATAGCAGAGGGGTTGAAACTCTATGATCATTGTGGTCCTTTTCAACCCAGGACATTCTATGATTCTATGATTCTATGACAGGGTTGTCACCCAAATGGGACTCTGGGATGAGGCTATTTCTTCTCCAGCTGATCAGATGACGTGTCAGTAGGTAAAAACATGAAGGAGCAAATCTGTATCCAGTTAGGACTTAACGGTCTGGAAGGGTGAGAACTATGTGGGCAAAAAGCTGATTGGATTATCAATGCAGTTGCCTGTGATTAGTACTGCAATTTTATAAATGACTTTGCAGTGGTGGTAGAGTGGACTCTAGTCAAGTTTGCAGATGACATCAAATTGGAGAGCAGCCAGTATGCTTAATGCCATCCTGACGAACCCAGACAGGCTGGATGAGTGGGCCAACAGAAGCCTCATAAAATTTAACACGACGACAATGACTATATCTAGATTCTGTGACCTGTTTTGGGCCCATAATATAGGAAAGACATGAACAAACTAGAAGGAACTTAGTGAAGGGTCCAGAAGGTGATAGGGTTGCAGTACTTGTCCCATGAATAGAAACTGGGGAGATAGGCCTTGTCCAGGCTGGAGAAGGAATGGTAACAGTTCTTCTATCCAATACCTAGGGGGTATGTGGAGATGGAAGTAGGCTTCTCTCACTAAGAAAGTGACAAACAATGGGGACATGTTGAAATAACTAAGAAATTACTCCTGCTCACAGAAGTATCAGTAGCTCTTGCACCTCTCCTATGAAGATAGGCTGAAGAAACTAGGCTTGTCCAGCCTGGAAAAGAGAAGGTTGCGGGGAGAACTCATTGTGGCCTTCCAGTATTCAAAATGAATTTATAAACATGAGGGAAATCAACTTTTTACATGGCTAGATAGTGATAAGACAAGGGGGGATGGTTTTAAACTAAAGGAAGGGAGCTATAGATGAGATATCAGGAGGAACTTTTTCACTGAGAGAGTGGTGAGTAGTTGGAACTAGTTGCCCAGGGAGATGTGGTTCCCCCATCCCTGGAGGTATTTAAAGCCAGGTTGGATGGGGTCCTGTGCAGTCTGATCCAGTACTTGATCTAGTGGCTGGCAACCCTGCCTGTGGCAAGGGGGTTGTGACTTTATGATCCATGAGGTGCCTTCCAACCCAAGCCATTCCATGATTCTTGATTTTATTCATTGGTTTGTGCACGGCTCCTCTGAGCCCTTCAGGTTTATGAAGGAACTGTATGCCAGTTAGTCTGACTGTAGCTGAAAATTTTCAGGAGGAGAGGAATGCAATTTTAAGACTGAGATCTGAATGATATTTTAAATCTCTTATATGGAGATATACAAATGAGGCTGCAAGATACCTAGGTTGTGGGAAATTAATCATGCTATCCCCAGCTGACAGTTCCAGTGATTAATGTGCAGAGACCTTTCATATCTCAAAGTACCAGAATATTAATCTGATCAATTTAGGCAAGTGACATCAGTTATACATAGTCATATTTTAGCAGAAGTCTCAACTTTGTAATGATAGTGCTGTGCTAATTTACTTCATAAGAAGAGAAAGGTCTTAGAAGAAATCTCATTTTTGACTTTGCTAAAAAACTTACAGCTTCCATTTTCTATGTAGAAGCTTTTCATAAATAGATTCGATCCTGTAAGCCAAAGCAAAAAAATTAATACTTTTGGTCCTGTTCCCATTAAATCGATGGCTAAAAACAGTTTTGCTCTTTATATTCCTTTCAGCAAGTAATTTGTGACTCATAAATTTACTTTGCATTACCTGGCAATATTTTCGTGTCACCACCTCAACTCTCCCCACTGTGTGATTTTCTGTGAATGGTTTGTGGCAGATAAAGAAGCAACAGCATTTGAAATTGGATTTATTCTGGCCAAGGCTGTTTGGAATTCTTTTTTCTTTCTGATAGAATGATCATGTGAAAGTCAGAATGAAGTGAACCTGAGAGAAAAGATCTCTGAAGATATCACTGTGTAAGCAAGACACGTGCCTGAAACAAGTAGAAATTTAGAGATGATAAGGAGGACCTAGAAGAATTTTTGTGATTTAAAACTTCTTGTTCTCCATGCAAATGAAGGAATATAACCTAACATCAAGGTTTCGGGCTTGATACTGGTATAATTTAAATGTAATTTTTCATTGCATTCAAAGCAAATTAATTGTACAGACAGAGAATAGAAGGAGATATATTTCTTCATGAAATTTATACAAACTAACTGTACACAAATATAATAAAAATAGGAGATGTATTTTTTTGTTCTGATTCTGTTGATTAGGAAGATATTTGTCATTGATCTCACTGAAATATTTTTGCATGAGTTCTTTAAAACTTTCCAATCAAAGGAACACATAGACAGCACACATGGGAGTCCTGTAAGTTTGAACTCCTTTTTTTGTCAGTGTGTGCAAACAGATGCGCTGTACTGCAAATGTTAATGATTTCTGCACAGTTTTGTGCACATAGAAGTGCATTACGAAAGAATTTTTGAAATTGTGGTTTATAAAGTTAAGGTTGTGGATTACTAAACAGAACTGATTTCAATACTTCTAATGAAAGAGACAAATTTTAATGAATTTGAAAAAGAAAAAAAAAAAAGAATGTCAGAAACTGAAAGGTAATTAAATCAGAAGAGCAAAAGGTGCAAAATGCAGTAGTTGTGTACCTGCACACAAGTGGGTTATATGTGCAGTTCTATGGACTACAAACCTGATAATAAATAACTGACACTGTGATTGCAATGGTGTCAGAGAAAGACCCTTATGCTTCTGTTTACATTGAAGGATGCTGAAAAGCTCTGAGAAATGACTTGTAACTACTGAGAATAGTTGACTTGGGTTTTCTGTCTTAAGAATATTTGAAATAAAAATAGAAGAAAAGGTTTATTTTGCGGAGAGGTTGTTAGCAAAAAAAGGATTTGTGGCAGAATAAAAGTCCTTCTTTCCGTATAGTATCATTCTAACTAAAATTAAGAGAGAACAGGAGAGGTTAAAACAGGCAAAAAGGCACCTTTTTCACAACTCATGATACTCATTTATTAACTATTGAGGAACTTCTTTCCTCAGAAAACTGGATTCAGAATTGTAGGTGAATTCAAAAATCTGGGTAGAAGACCTGACGTAATGAGTAGAAGAGTGCATTGAGATTAACATTGTGCATTGAGTGCATTGAGGATGTTCCTGAGCTACAAATAACTTGAGATGATGTGACTGTTCAGGGAAGATGTCTTTCTTCTTATAAAGATTTGCTCTTTCCTTTTACTCTTCACTAGGTGCTTTGTACTGGGATAGAGGGAACTTCTGTCTGACTCCACACAGCTCCTCCCATTGTATGTTTGCGTATGTCCCATGTAATTCTCCTTTTTTCTGCTCTTGGATGACTAAAGATCAACTGGTGTACCCTGGGGATATTCAAGGTATACTTGAAGTATGATATCCTCCATGGAATTCTCACTGGATTTATTCAAGTTTCATAGGAATTTCTACAGAAGTAATGTTGACTGGGGCTCTGAGTGGCATCGTTTTATAGAGCGTATAATGACAGCAGTTCAAAAACACATGGTTGCAAACTATTGATTTGGTACAGAAGAACAGAAAGATCTTTACTTTCTACTGATAAATAGAAAAGTTTGTCCTGGTTTTGGCTGGGATAGCATTATTTTCTTTGCAGAAGATCTTATGTTGTAGTGTTCTGAATTTGTGATGAAAATAGTGGCGATAACAAACCAGTTCTAATTGTTGTGGAGCAGCACTGCATGGGGTCAAGGACTTTTCAGCTTCTTGTGCTACCTTGCCAGCAAAGAGCTGGAGGTGCACAGGGTATGGGAGGAGACACAGCCAGGGCAGCTGACCCTAAAAAGCCAAAGAGATATATCCCATACCATATGGCATCATGCTCAGCAGTAAAAGCTGAGAAAAGAATGAGGAAGTCAGAGAGCATTTAGCACAGTGGTATTTGTATTTCCAAGAAAACTTCTTTCCTGGAACTGGATGAATACCTGCCTGCAGATGGGAAATAATGAATGAATTGCTCTTTTTTTGCTTTACTGTAGTGCATGGCTTTTGCTTGACGTAGTAAACTGTCTTAATCTCAGTGTACAAATTCTTGCACTTCTGCTTTTCCTGTTCTCTCCCCCATCCCAGCTGGGGAGAGTGCTGTAGTGGCTGTGTGGTACTGAGCTGCCTTCTGCACACAACAAAGCTAGTGTTTAATACTACCAAGAACTTATCGGTTCTATACAATCAGGGAAGAGCTGTTGATCTTCTTGGGTAGTAAATTGGTACTGGAGAGACCACTGGAAGGGACAGGAGTTTCAGTTTGTCCTCCCATTCAAACAGCCACTCCTAAAAAATGAAATAATTGTCTTTACCTGAAACAAGCTTCTGAGCTCTGTAAGTAAATATAAAGTTGAATTAAAAAAATGGTTTTCATTTAAATTTGAGAACAAGTTAAACCAAGAATTTTCTTCAGCAGAAGACCTGGAACTCAGTTTTCACCCTTTCTCTTCTTGAAAAAATTCTTGATGTTTTTATCCTGCAAAGTGATATATTCCTCAAAGATTCCTTCTGATCTCTGGCTCTACCCATATCAGATACCTCTGTAGAGGCCAACAATATCATCATAACATACTATTCTGTGCTTAATTACACAGGGAATAACAATGTTCTCTGTAAGATAGAGAAAAATAGATTAATCATTGGCAGGTGTAAGCATCAAGGATCACAGAAATTATTGTGCTTTGACACCATATATTTTCCTCTGTACTATTCATTCTATTGCTCCTTTTCCTTGTAGTTGATGAATAGGAACAAGAATGTCTAAGACCTGATTAGGCTACTATGATAGACAACCCTTCAGCCACGTGCAGATATCCAAAAGCATTATCTTTTTACCATCTCTAAGCAGTGGCAGTAGAGGAAAAGCCTAGTTCTTAAACCAGTAAGCATGAAATACATGTTGGCAATGTTGACAATGGTAATTCCAACAGTCTACTTATCTACCCAAACCTGCAGTAGTAGCTGTGCAAATATTTTAAAATATTTGTGTCTGTGGAAGTTATGTCACAGAATCACAGAACTGAATGGGTTGGAAGGGATGTCTGGAAATCATCGAGACCAGAATCCTTGCTAAAGCAGGTATTCTACAGTAGGTCACACGGGTAGGTGTCCAGGCAGGTCTTGAGCATCTCCATAAAAGGAGACTCCACAATCTCACTGGGCAACCTGTTCCAGTGCTCCATCACCCTTAGCATAAAGAAGTTCTGTGTGTTTGTACGGAACTTCCTATTATTTCTAATGAGGTAAATGATACTTTTTAATTAACAGTTCTGCGTATTCTTTTTTTTTTTTTTTAATTTTTCCCTAATTATAATGACTCATTAAAAAAGAAAAAAAAAAGTATTTTCAGATAATGAAGCTGTGGTGTTATCACATCAAGACAGTCCTGCACATACACACACACACACAAAAATACAGTAATTGTTAGAAGTCTCCCTTTCAAGGGAAATAGAAAGATTAATATGGATAGGAAACCCATTAATTTGTTAGTTTTAAAAAGCCTTTCCCATAGTCTCCTGATAAATGTAGTCCATAATGCTCTGGACTCCCTGGAGTAAGAACCAAAGTATCAATGAGTACTGGGGGTACAAGTGACATCCATGTCTTTGAGTTCACAAAATCCATCCTTAGAAATGTACTGTCTATCAAACATAACTATCTATTCAGTGCAGGCAGTACTCCAGCAGTACCGAGCTCCCTCCTCCCATCCCACACTCCCCAGGCCAGGACTTGCTGTGCAGGGCTTGCTGTGCAGGGCTTCTAGAAGCTGTTGGATATTTCCAAATCCTGCTGTGCACAATGACAGCTACTCATGCTGACAGAAAAGAAGAAATAAAATTGCCTCTGGATAAACACCTATTCATGGAAACTGCAAAGAATAAACTTAATTAGTGTTCTGTGCTTAAAGGACCCATTGTTCTACCTGGAATAAAGACTCCTTGAACATAATCTCCCTAGCAACCATGGCTGTGAATGCCACAGCTCCCCATGAAAGGTCCCGGGGTGCATCCTGTTTAGTCCAATCTTTTTAATCGCTAATCCTTCCAGCAGCATGGCAAAGAGCAGGTTCAACATCCCTTTAAAACAGACCACTGCTATGCTAAAATTAACTACTGATGCTGTCTCTGCCAGGTGCAGGTAAATAGTTGAAAGACTGAGGAGAGCAAGATGAGATGGAGCTGAGGCTTTGATCTTTATGCATTCACATCAATTGCACGTGGACTGAGAGCTCCACCATAACTGCACTGACACATCCCGCTTGCTTACTGTAGCATGCCAGGATGCAGCCAACCCTTTCTGACAGCAGGTCTGCCAGAGGTACCTAGATGTGTCAATGCAGTGCCCTGGAAGTTTGAATGAGAGTAATACACTAGACAAGAAAGAACTACATCGACAGTCCTGTCTCCATCAGTGAGAAGGCACAGAATGCTTGAGAAATCTTGAATTGTGTGCAGCCACTGACAAATACATGTTTTCTTACAATGTCAAAGAAAGTAAATGGAGTATGGTGAACAGGGTGTGGCATGTCAGTAAAGGCATAGTGCAGCAGTTTGCAGGCAGGATGTGCAGGGAGATCACTGTCACTGTGGTTTCTGGTGTCAGCTGTAAGCTCATGAGGAGCTCCACCACAGAATCCACCCAGCAGAAAGCCACATCTTCTGTGTCTCATGTGGCCACTCCAGCCACAGGAAGCGATGTGGCCACCCAGATGGAGCTCCTGGGGGAACATGCAGCCACTGAAGTCTCACTGGTGCCTGAGTCTTCAGTCAGCTCCTAATGGCAGCAGTAAATACACCTATGGGACGTTCAGCCCAGCTTGAAGAGCTGCTCAGCCTGGTAGCGGAGCTTTGGGAGGAGGTGAGCAGGCTGAGAAGCATCAGGGAGAGGTAGAAGGAGATAGTGGAATCATAGTCTACCATGCCTGAGACAGCCACCCACAGCACAAGAAATATGGGTTCCCCTACCCTATCACCACAAGAAAAAAGGCAAAGATCTAAGAGTCTGTCAAGAATAGAAGCAGGTTTCTTCTCCAGGTGGCAGACAAACCCCCTCTCTACCTACCTTACTTTCCTAGGTGTTTCTGACATCAGAGATACGAGGCTCCGGAACTCTAGGAGCAGGCAAATGACAGTGTGGATGAAGGTCCATCGAGGTTGAAGGGGTCACCTAGGGCAATTCATCCCACTTTCCATATCAGAACAACCTCCATGAAGAAAAAAAGGAAGTCTGTCATCATAGGGAATAATCTTCTGAGAGGAACCGAGCACCCAATATGCCACCCAGACCCAAACCATAGGAAAATCTGCTGCTTCCCTGGGGCCTAGGTAAGAGATATCACTAGAAAAGTCACTTGCCTGATATAGCCCTCTGGTTATTACCCCTTAATTTTTTTTCACATTGACGGTGATGAGGTAGATAAGAAAAGTCCAAGGGGGATTAAAAAAGACTTCAGGTCTTTGGGGAGATAGATTAAAAGATCAGGTGCATGGGTAATTTTTTCCTCCATCTTTCCAGTACCAGGAATGAGTATTGAAAGGCACAGACACACCCAACAGATCAATATGTAGCTCTAGGGCTGGTGCCACTGGTGTATTTTTGGATTTCTTGACCATGGAAAGTCTACATAGCATAGGACCTCGTGGAACCTGATGGAATGCACCTTTCTCAAATGAGGAGAGGGGTTTTTGTGCAGGAGTTGGCTGGTCTGATTGATAGGGTGTTAAATTAGATTTGAAGGGGGAAATGGAAAAAAAAGAAACAACACAACAACAAAAAAAGACAGGTCTGCTGGTTATAAACTATGTAATGGCATGCCACAATCAGAGGGACTGTATGCTAATGGGCTCCTGTGAACCAAACAAGGTTCAGCAAAACAAAGTGCAAGGTTTTGCACTTGGGTCAGAGTCATCCCAGATATGTATACAAAATGGGATAAGAACTCCATTAGAGTAGCCTTGCTGAGAAGGATTTACAGTTCCTGGTTGATGAAAAACTTAACATGAGCTAGTACTGTGTGCTTGCAGCCCAAAAGTCCAATGATATACTTCACGTAAATTCCATCTACTATAAGAAGATGGCTCTATCATAACTTTTCATGCCTTTTCAGAGGAAGAATGAGTAATCATTTGTTCTTTCAAAATTCCTCACCTACTTAGCTAGGAGTCCTCTGAGTCCTCCCAGGCAGCTGCTACTTTCTCCACCTGGCTTTCTTTGTTACCACCGCTTGCTACTGCTGTAAAGAGTCTTTCACTCCTGAGATTTTGCAGCTACTAGACCCTTTCAGCTGGTGCTGTGATCTCCAGTTGTCTAGCAGTAAGTGTCTGTTTTACTTGGAGGAATGATTTCCAAAGGACGTTTTGGTCCCTCAGGGAAGGGTATAATTCAGTAGAGCAGTTAGCAATCTTTCCAAGCATTAATATTAACCCAGAATTTGGCATCATGTCAAAAAGCTGTGCTGCTTGGAAGCACATTGTCTTGCTGTGGTGATGTACAGCTAAATGATTGAGTGCTCTTGGTTATTAATGAAATATTTCATTTTGAGTGAAATTAAAACTGAAAGTTTTAAATGAATTGTGATTCAAGCTCTGTTTTTTCTTTTTCTTTTTTTTCCTCTTCAGTGTTACCATTAAATAGAAAAATAAATTATTCACACAGCCCTACTGAAGATAATATTTTTTACTCTCTCTCCATTATCATCTAACACAAGCAACATTTACTCACAGTTTTAGACAGGTACTATTTGAGAGAAAAAATCACTTTCTTTATTCTGAATTCTGCAACTTGTAAAGGAAGACTGGAATGCAATAATCAAAAGCTCAAACAAGAATGACTACTGAGAACTGAACTGCTGGTTCACTTGACCTTGGCTAATAACCAATGTATGTCAAACTTGTATTTGTATGAAAGCATATTTTACCCCAGAATGTGCCACAGATATACCTATAACCGTTCAACCGAAACATGCAATGTATTCATACTATGATGTGCAGAAAAAGAGAAGATGAAGGTACAGCCCAATTCATGACACTTACAGAGCCACATGCAGGGAAGAATTGCCACTCATCAGCAACAAAGAGGTGAAAGGGACCACTCTAAGCTAAGCTCTACTATGGAATTCTCCTCTTCATCTGAATTCAGTCTATATTTCTGTGCTTCCCTTTGGACCCTTTGTTCTGAGATTGGACAAAGATATTCCTTTTTCTTTCCAACCCAGTGGAACTAACTCAGAAAAGGAAGAGCCAAAAAGGAGAGCAAAGATTTCTCACTTGGAGAATGCATATGAGAAATTCCTGCTGTCTGTATGTTAAAAAAGCCATACTACATGCACACACACAGGAATCATCTGCAGAACTATATTTGCATAGCTCCAGCTCTTCTGTGAGCTGATAAAAATCAAGAATGAAGTAACTTAATTGGAAATAGCAAAAAGTGTGTCTATTTTAAATACTTAAATATCTGAATCTGAAGTACTTTGCATGGGAAAGGCTAAATTTTAAAACCTTTTATCATTTTGTAATGCTCTTACATATTCAGTTTTTGTTGCTACAGAGGTATCATTAATTCATACTTTTTTCATGTTTTTATGTGTGGAAATTATTTTTCTTAAAAGCAAAAACATGTAAAGCGTTGCTATAAATGGGAGTACATTAAAAGATTGCTTTTTAAACTTGTTTGTGCATTAGTTTTCATTGTTGTGTTTGCAGAAATAGAGCTGAAGTCAATTTTCATTGTCAGTTATATATTTCACATGAGATTGGAGAAAAAAAATATTTCCTAAGTTGGAAAATATGTTTGCAACACCACAGAAATGGGCACAGAGAATCAAAGGTAAGAAAACAACTGAAACTATTTTTTTATAGTACTTTTGTCAAAGATGGACTAGAATCTACAAAGAGAATGCTCCTTGGAACAGCAAAATGTAATAATATATTTTCATTCTCTAGATAAAATATGCAAAATATCTTGCAGCATTGCATGAAACGAAGAATCCAGTAAACCCTTTGTAGTAACATCTATGCATCTTTTAGCAACTTCACCAGACAAATGCGGAGTTGTGCAATGTTGACTTCTTCACAGACTTACTCTATGAAAGCAATACATACTGTGAGCAGATGATGCAAACTGGACAGCATCTGAACCGGGAGTTCATGAAAAACTGAAATTGTGAAGGATTGCATTTACTGTAGTATGGACAACTCAGCTCCTAAGAGAAAACATGGCCAGATTTGTCCATGATAACATAAAATTTGGCTAAGTCGATTATCTGAATCTTACTCACATTGTGACCCTCATCGTCACCAGATCCTCCTTTGTAGAATTGCTGCTTAGTCATTCATCCTTCCGTCCTTGTGGAATACTTTAGACTTGACCCTATTGCATTTCACACTGTACTTTTTGACTTCTAGTTCAATTTTTGTGACGTTTGTTGGTCACAGTATTCTGGGCCAGTTTTAACTTTCAAAGTTTGGTTCAGTACTCCTCTCAGGGAAGGGAAATGGTTCACTTATCTTCAGAATCACCAGTGGTATCCTGGAGAACACTGGTATAATTTACCTATATTTGGAAAGTCATCATTTTGTTCCACAAAATACAGCTTGGAAAAAATGATATTATTTGTACAGGGAAAGGTTTTCTAGTAGAATGTTCCTCTCAGAATCAATGCCTATTTCCCATTACATTTTGTTGTATTCTAAGTTAATTCCTCTAGGTGTTTTCTGATATTGTATGAATTTGCCTTTATAATTTATTTTACCATCAATAATTCACAAAATCATTGAAGTTACAAAGCAATGTAATAACCTATATAGCAAAGAAATGAAAATTAAATGTTAATATCATTTGCAGCTATGAGTATGGTTGGGGGCCTGGATCAGTTGACTCAAGCTGTTGTTGTTTCCATACTATATGTGTCCTTACTCCAGCAGAATGTAGGATTATTACCAGCTTATTTTAATATTTCTATTCCATGTACATTAGGAAGAGTTGTATAGAGCTTTCAATGCAAGTAGTTATTTGAATATGTTTTTCTTTGCAGATAGGTAGGACATTTGTCTTATTTTCACAGTGGGAAGCCCTCGGACAGTTCTGATGAAACTCCAAGCCTGAATGAAATAATCAGCCTTCAAAGCTAACCTCAAATCATGTCCTCAGTGTCACACAAAAGTTTTAAGGGATGGAATTTCAAGGTAAATGCACTGCTTTCCTGGAAAGCTTTCTCTACATTTTTCCTTTTTTTTTTTCTCTCTTTTTTTTTTCTCTCTTTTAAATGGGGAGAAGATTAACTAATCTCAAAATCTCAAGCTATTTTTTAAAAATAAATTACAATTTTTGTAACTACTCCTATGATTTTTAATTCAGTAGCATTGTTCATTATTTCAGATCTACTATGGTTTATATCTTACTTTAAACGTGCTAAGTGCAAAAGCTTCCACTGCTCCTAATTAGAGGGTTTTTTCCCCTGCCTATTTTTCACACCATAAGTGTCACTGAGGAAAGAGGAACTCTTCTTTCACAATTTGGAGAAATTTTCAAAAAATTCCTTCTTAAAAGAAAAAGACTGTGTGTGGTAGTTTCACCCCAATGGGCAACTGAAATCTACCATGACCACTCTCTGTCTTCAAAGGAAGTTGGGAGGAAGAATATGTGATGGAAAAAAAGGGCTCACATGTTGAATTAAGAATAGTTAAATTAAAAGGAAAGGAGAGAAAAAACAAATATATGAAGGCCACATAGAAGCAAAGAGAAAGAAGAAAACAAATTTTCTCTACTTCCCATTAGAACATGCTGGCTGTCCATGTCTTGGGTATCCAGGCCTCAATACATGTAGTGGTTGTTCAGGACAACAGATGTTTTCACAATGAGAGCCCCTACCTTCCCCTTCCCATTTCCTAGCTTTTATTGCTGACTGTGATTTCATATGGTACGCAACATTCCTTTGGCCAGTTTAGGTCAGCTACCCTAGAGATGTCCCCTCCCCACCTCTTGCCCACCCCCAGTGTACTAGCTTTGAGAGTGCTGGAGAGAGCCTTGATGTTGTGCCAGCACTGTTCAGCAATTGTTGTGATATCAGTGCTGCTCCAGCTACAAGGTCAGAGTGCATCACTTGATGGGCTGCTGTGGGGGATAGTTAACACCTTCCCAGCCAGACTCCATACACTCGGGTACAAACAAATCTGGGAAAGACTGAAATAAGCAAAATCACAATGTAAGCATGCTCAGGCTCAAAGAGATCAGCCCACTGTATAGAAATCCTTCTCTCATGGAAGATTCATTTTCATCAGTTAATACCATACAAGTCCTGCAGCACACATACATCTTCTTCCTCTGCAGTGTCCTTCTGGTCTCTTTCTGTGCGATGACTGATGGCTAGATAAGAGTAGGACACAATGCATCCAGGGATGACTTCTTCCGGGACAATTATTTTTAGCTGGCAAGGAAAGACATCCAGGACGCTGAAAGTAACTGCTTCTATTTATAATCAGCATCCCTTTCTCCAGCCGAGCACTCTAGTTTAAAAGTCAAGTGATGCTTGATGCTATGTACAGCTTTCCTTACAAAATCATTAAAATCCTAACTGTCTGCAAAATTTGCATTTAGTAGAATGCTGATGTTTTCTCTTTAACGCCCTTCTCCATTCCAAGTTGGATCTTCTGAGTTCTAAAATATCATCCAGTTACCACAAGAAGACATTAATGATTTAAGAAATTGTCTATTGTCTGTGTATTTTGCATATCTTGTATGTACATATCTTGCCTTTTTTTGCTTATAAAATTCTTCCAGGCATCAACAGTGAAAGGGAAGGCATACTGGGGCTGTTTTTATTTCCAAGAACTCTTTGATGTTAATGCCAGAGCCAATGCTTATATTTCACTGGGCCAGGAAAGTAGAAAGGTCAAACAGTCTAACCCAGCATGTTCATTAATTTAAGAATTGAAATTTACTACTGATAGCAGTTTCACATGAGAAGGAGCAGAAGATTATATTGCTCTCTGGTTTCCACTTTCCTTCAGAACTGAAGAAGCTTTTATTTTGGTATGCTCTTGACAAACTGCTTTGGAGTCCACCAACTTCCTTTGGAATCTGTCAAGCCCTCCTACCTTTTAATTAATTTCTGTGTTCTTTTCCACTTGGGAGAGAGAATAAAACCTCATATATTCTTGAGCAAACTATAAAATGTTGCTGTTTAATCCTCTGGACATCTGTACAACTAATTTACTTTGCTAGATTCTTTTTCTTTCCCTTATTCCTCCCATTTATAACTATATAATTAGATGCATAGAAAAACATAATGTTTATTTGATATTAATTAGTTTCAAGTAAAGATCAGTGAGCTTTGGGAAATGTTCAGTGCTGCACATGCAAGAGTGTCTAAGCAACCAATGGTGCACGGCTCATCAGTATAGTGGAAATTCAAGTAAGGACAACAGGAATGTCTCCTGCGGGTCACCGAGGAAAAAAAGAACTACAAATCAAAGCAAAAAACAACAAAATATTTCAAAGATAAATAAGAAGAGGTTTGCTATACAAAATGCTACGCAAACTGCTTTTGTAGATTAAATCTTTGATCTTTATAATCTTAACAGAGAGTGTGGATTACTTAGCTGGTGTTCTCACTTTGAACTAGAAAAAGTAGATGTGCATCTGAGAGTGGTTACCACCACTGGGCTTCTATCGTTACAGTGAAATAGCACATGTAAAGAGATAAGAAAATTCAATAGTTTTGAAGACTATATGCTTTTCACCTTGCAAGAAATGTGTGTGTGACTAAGTTTCTTCATGGGAGAAAATCCCACTAGAGTTAACTATTGTCTCATTAGCAAATGAAGGAGGGCTTTAGAAATACTAGGATATTACATGGAAGTTCATCCAAAGGAAAAAAGATATCCTAGTATGATGTGGCATCCAGCTTACCTATATGGAGAGAAATGATGACATTCCTCTCTCAGATTCCAGCTTGACATAAGTACCTGGCATCTACAACAGTTAAATGTGTACTGAGCTATTTCAACCACTCATTCCAAATATTGTCATAGTCTCCGCATAGGACATTTAATGTGAATGTTCTTTAAGAACCGCTATCTGGAAAATGAAGTCAATAAAATTATTCCCACAAAATTATTAATAATATCTTCAAAAGTTCTGGAGGAACAGGGCACATTTAAAACAAAAAAAAAAATGAGATGTATTTGAAACTCTCTATGACTATATTTTGAGACAAGGCTTATTTCACAGAAGTATATTACAAATGTTAAAGCTCTTCTCTTAAATTCTATTATGTAGTAAAATTAAATCAAATTTTGACGGCTATTATCATTGAAGGATAAATTTAAGAAGGGTAGAATTCAGTCACTTTCTGATTAATAGATTCCTATATTAGTTGCATTTAAAATACTTTTTAGTGTTTACTACTGTAAGTAGCTATTTCATGGTCTCTATTTTGCCACAGCAATCTCATGTATCTGGTTTCAAACCTTTGGTACAGAGGAAAGTCACAAGGAAATTGGTGGCAAAGGTAGGATAGGAACTTAACCCCAAGTCTCATACAGATAACCAACCTTGTAACAAAACTGTTTTCTCCCTAAACGCATATGGAGAAAAAGTGCATGGGCTTAACTATTATGTGAATGGATGTGCATATTGAATTCCACAGGCTTGAGTGGTATGCTTGTTAATAGCTATGGGCATAAGTCTTTTTAAGACTAAAGCCTTAAAATGTCATGAACCTCTTTCAAGCACTAGCTTACCACATCTGTACTATCCTTCCTGCTCCCATAAGAGGCTTTACCGCCTGTATATTTTTGCTTAACTGCAACGTATGTCTGTACATCATATTTAATTGTTTATATTTTTGAAGTTCTTACTCACTGTGCATGACTAATTCTGTAATTTTTGCAGAGAAAGTGCTCGGGAAAATTATGCTGAACTTAAAATTGTTAGGTTGAATTTTATGGCTTGTTTAGCTCTATAGGTCAAGTGCACAAATGTGATCTCTGAAAGTGCAGATGAGTCACTACTTGCTATCCTATTGCTCATCATTCTCATCATTACTTCTAGAATAATACTGATTCTCTGTTGAGGGAAGGAAAAAATTCCCAATTATCTTGTGCATTAGTGCAACTCCAATCCCAATAATGTACATGCTGTAGCAAGGATTAACGCTAATTTTGTGTAGAAGAATTGGCAAGATCAGTCATCACATCTTTCCTCAAAGCATAAAACTACTACTTTTCCTTAATGGGTAGAAGATCAAGATCTCTAAAATGTTAAGTAACTCATTTTCTAAGAGCCAGTTTGAGATATTTCAAAGAAATTCTGTTTTAGATATATTATGCAAGGAATGCTACTTTGAAAAGATTAACCAGGCTCAATTTAGATGTTTCACACTGGATAGATACCTAGGCAACTTCTAAATCTTCAAAAAATGTATAGACATGTTCTTTAATTTGTTCAGCATGTAAGAAGGAATGGAAAATCATATACAATTTTAGAGGATAAAACAAAATATACAAGCTTTTTTCTATACATTTTTTCCTCAGTAGATTGAAAATGATTACAGAGGTAAAGAATTTCCCCTGTTGAACTAAAAACTTTACATAGTCTATTTAAAAATCCCATTTTCAGAAAGAAAATTGTCACTTTACACACTCGCTTCTTCTAGGGAATCAGTAATCACTATCTGGCAAATAACATGCTAAACACATTAATCTGCAAAACTATCAGCGTAAAAAAATAACTTACTATATGAAAGACATTGCAATAAAAGCAGTTATTGTCTGTACAGGTTAACTCCATTCATTCATAATTCAAACCTTACAGCCTAGAAACATGAATTATGACAACATCTCCACACAATGATTTCTCTGATATACACTGAAGCAAAAAATGCAGTCTGGGAAACCAGGTCCTGTATCTGTGCCTGAACTGCAGCTTTCATCACAGAATCATAGAATCACAGAACTGTTTCAGTTGGAAGGGACCTCTGGAGATCACCTAGTCCAATCCCCTTGCTAAACTAGGTTCCGTACAGCAGGTAAGATATAGAACTACAAGCAGTCATTGTAGAATAAGAATATTAATAACGTAAAAGAAAAATATTTCAGAATACAATCCCTTTCTATTTGTTAAATTCCACTAAAGAATTATTCCTTAAATGAATCAGAAATAAACCAATAAAATTGCTGCACAAATCTTGAGTGTTTAGGTTACATACCAGCAACAGACAATGGAAAAACTTAAGTTTTGAGTCAAATCATAGGCTTCCCTCAACAGTAGCTGTAGTTAGAAAAGGGCATATTCTTAACCTATGGACTGTTGTAGTTTAGGTATCCTTAATTTCCTTCAGAATTCCAATTTAGCTAACAGATTTATGTCATTTGGGGTATGTTTTATTAACAAATAATGTACTTAATGAGTAATGAGAACATACAGAGTACATTTTGGAAAGAAAATAACTTCACTGGCTTTTTGCTGTCAGATAATTTTGTGTTCTATGCTTTTATAGATGACTATTTATTAATTTTCCTGTGTGAAATAAAATAAGCATCATGACTTGAAATTCATGGCAGTACAGAACACAAACAGAGTGTAAGTACTATGTGATATTAATTTTTTTTTTTTCCTAAATTTAAAGCTATGAGGATTCTCAGGTCACCTCTTCTGACCTGTAGTGTATCACAGGAGGGGCCTCAATTACATATTGCCCTTCCAGTTACCATTATTTGAATAGTGCAGGTAATTCACAGATATTATAAGTATTTAGGTGTACCTTTGCAGAATGCAGGAGGATGTATTTGGCAGGTGCTCTTTCTGTCCTGCATCTGTCAGAGCATGTCTGTCTCAGCATGGTAAACTGGCATGTGTATATTATGTAGGTAGTGGAGGTGCAGATGGAAGAGGAGTGAGAATGGCAAGCCATTGAGAAGCTGGAAGAAACTGCATAAATTTTCTTAGGTATATACTCACAAATGACTGAATCTCTGTGAGAAACCTCAGACCTCTCATAGTCTATTTGCCTGTATCCATTGTGATTGAACTCAAGACTTAAAATAATTTTTATTTATGTACTAATACTGTAACAAGAAGTAATGGGGAAGAAATTTCTGAGATTAAAATAACAATGAAACTTATCTGGTAAAACCAGTGAACCCTGGCTGATCCACTATTAATTCAGCAATAAAGAGGGTGAAAATTATATGCCATGATCAGCTTCTTTTTTATTCTCAATAATTTTCATTCTTATTGTGTTTATGCAAAATAATTAAATAGCTGTATGAGGCCATGGAACTGTGTCTTTATGCTCAAATAAACAAATAGAAGCAACAATTGTTTTACTTGGCAACTATTGTGTGGCAATGATGAATGTGAAAACAAAGATGCTAGAAATAAAAATCAAAATGGAAGCCGTCTTCCCATCTGTTTGTCTCTGTTTGAAAGAGGTTGATAAGGGGGCATGGCACCAACAAAAGCTAAACAAATTATTATGGACAGAAACAATACTGCTTCTATTAATTTATGCAGTATCTGCACCTTTACTGTTTGTGCGAAGTGAGGAATATTAGGAATCCACCCTTGCAGAGTGAGATTCCGGGAGGCTGTGAGTTTTCTGGATACCAGTGTGTGAGGCCTTGTTCCTTGTGCCAGGTTACCCATACAGCTAAGGCCGGCATTGACATTAAGAAATCCTGCACTATTGAAAGGACAACCCTTGGTCTCCAAATGCAGTAGAATGATGTACAGTTCAGTCTAACCTAAGGGTAGATATCTCTGCCAGTCTCCAAGCTATCTAGGAATGTGTCATCTCCAATCTAGATGTTTTTAGCCCAAGTTGACGTGTCTTGCTGACACAGATCTTGCATGACAACATACGCAGTAGCCCTTACTCATGTGTCAGAGTTGATTTGTGTCTGGCTAGCTCAGAACAGACATAGGTGGAGAAGCATGTGAAGCATGTGTCTACCCCATCCACACGTACACATTGTCATCTTTCTAGAAATAAAAAAAAAAAAAAACATGCAGAGGCATAGACATGTTATGGTAAAACGCACTCCTAGAAATCACAGTTAATTGGGAAAGATGTACCAAGTAGATTCATTCCACTGGAATCTCCTCTGGGACAGATTCTTCTTAGCTGTTCTCATTAATGCCTTTGCAATATGTCTGACAACCAAGGAGTGTGGACATGATGGGGTGCGCTGCTCGATATCACTTGTTAACCTTCTTTTATCTTCCCAGATAACTTTCCTTCTTAGCAAAGAAGCTTCTTGGCTTGCAGACAGTTTTGGATCTCGTCAAACTTACAGAGGTGTCCATAAAATGACAAAATAAAAACACTCTCAAGTATAGACTAATATTGAAAATCTGCTTGCTTTCTAGCCTTAAATGCAAATCTGCAGTCCTTGCAGAGAGAAGCAGCTCTTTTTGGTTTTGTTTCAGTGATACTCCATGAATGCTCTGCTATCCTCACGAGCATACTCAAGAATTCAAGTCCCGTGGGGACCTAGCTCTTGTTTTAGCTGCAAAGGAAGTATTTCAGGATTAACTTTGTCATAGTTAGGGAGCAGTTCTTGTTCAAGCACGGTTTTTATCTTCACATGTTTTAAGGCTTTAATAACATCTTTTACAGTTTCTATGTGCCAATATTCAGCCATTTTTTTTCTGGGGGGAAAGAGGGCAGAGATGGAGATAGGGTCTGAAGTTTCAACAACATCTTAGGAGGTTGTAGACAATTTGGATGGCATTATTCTCACTGGGTTTTAGAGGTGGTATTTTGTGCAACTTGGCACTTGCTTGGATATCTCAGGCTAGTCATTCATTTCACTTGTGCTGTTTATAATGGCATTCCTTCCTTGTACTTACTGTTATTCATCTGTGTCATTTTATCCCATTGGTAACCTCTGTGCAGTTTTTGGTTACATACACTGTGTTGGAGAACGGTTCTTTAACAGTAAAAGAAAAAGCAAAAAAAAAAAAAAAAAAAAAATCAGTTAATGCAGCCAGGTGTACCTTTTCTCCCTCACTCTCCCATCACCTGCCAAACAAATGAAACTTAATAAAAGTCTGAATAGATGATCATGAGATAAAGGGGAAAATGCAAAGGGTTAGCAAAGAATACCATCAAATAGTTTCTGAAGGTCAATTAGCTGAGGAGAAAAAATGCAAGAAAAGCACCAGACTGTTGCTCAGTAGAAATGGAAAGCTATTAGCAGATGGCTAGTAGGGTGGTTTGACAGAAGGTCAGAGTCTTCACTGTCTATTTTTGTGCCAGTCTTCACTAAAAAGGTCAATTGTAATCAGGTGGCAAGCTTAAAAAATACAAGTTAGAGAATGTGAAAAGTTATACCACATCATCTGAGTGACTGAAAAACTTTAAAAACTGCCATTTAGCTCTTGTAGTTACTTTTAAAAGTGAAGGAGATGGTGTTGAATTAAACATCCATGATACTGGAAAAAGACAATAAAAATGCCTGTCTTGCAAATGGAAAGCCAAGAGAAAAAGAATGAAAAAACAAGGAATTACAAGCTCAAATGCTTCCAATTTACAGAAAATATATTGAAATATCACAGAATCACAGAATGTTAGGGGTTGAAAGGGATCTCTGGAGATCACCAAGTCCAACCCCTCTGCAACCCCAGTCTGCACAGGAAAGCATCCAGGTGGGTCTCCAGACTAGGAGACTCCACAACCTCTCCAGGCAGTCTGTTCCAGTCCTGTGTAACTCTCAGAGCAAAGAAGATCTTCCTTGTTTTTATATGGAACTTCCTGTATTCCAGTTTCTGCCCCTTGCTCCTTGTTCTATTGCTGCACACCATCAAAAAGAGTTTGCCCCCACATCTGAGCCCTTTGTTTTTGGCTCAAAGTTTGCTTTCTGAGGCATTTCATGCGATAAGACACTGACTTATCTAGGAGATGAGAGGTGGGCGCTGTGTGGCAGTCAGCATCACTTTGTGGACAATTTTACATTTGAAAGCATTTCTTTGGAGCTGTTTGCCTTCGGAAGAGAGTGCTCAGAAGTGTTTACTGGCAGAAGGCCTGGCCTGTGACCAAATAACTCCAGCTTGGTATGGGAGATTGGAGAATAATGCCATCACATCCTGTGAAAAACAGGATACAGGTGGGCATCTCCCTGCTCCCTCTTATCTGCTGGCAAGGCCCAGAAGATGAGAATAAAGGAGTTTCTGCTGAAATCCCGAAGCCAGAAGCTGCCACTCCAAAGAGAGCTGACACAACCACTTTGGATTTGAGCTGTCACTCCAAAGAGCTGACTTGACCACTTCGGTCTTATAAATAAGTTTGTAAAGTTACTGTCAACTGCACAACAACCCCTGACAACCCATCAGCATTGAAGATGAACATCTGAACTACAAGCCACACTGGACCCATGGTGGTGACTATCTCCTTCTTGCTTCCCACAGACTCCTTGCTTTTATTTCCTATCTTTTTTCTATCACTTGCCTTCCCTTCCCCATTTCCTTAAGCAACAAGGATTTCTAAAAAACTGGTCAGGCTACCATTTGACCCATTGTGTCTAAATCTTGCCATCGGGTATATATATATTAAAAGAACCTCCTCTCCTTCCTATAAACTGGGACAAGACACAGCATCAACTTGACTCTACACAATAGATATTTATAAATAGTGATGAGATCACCTCTCTACCTTCTCTTCTCCAGGCTGAACAGCCCCAAACCTCTCAGCCTTTCCTCAAATTGAAGATGTTCCAGGTCCTGATTACCTCTGTGGCCTTCTGCTGGACTCTTTCTAGGACATCTCTGTCTTTTGTGAGCTAGGGAGTCCAGAACTGGACACAGTGCTCCAGCTTTGACCTAACCAGTGCAGAGTAGAAGGGGAGGATCATCTTCCTCAACTATTGGCCTTCTTGGCCACAAGGGCACACTGCTGGCTCATGGCCAATCTGCTGCCCACCAGGACATCCAGCTCCTTCTCCAAAGAGCTCCTCACCACCAGGTTGATCCCTAACCTCTACTGATGCAGGTGGTAAATATAATAAAGGAAATCTTATGTAAATGCCTAGAAGATAAGAAAACTATAAGCAAATATAATTTCTCAAACATATCATATCAATCTAATGGAACCCAGTAAAAGCCCTGTGTTACAAATGTTCTTATATCTATCTCACTTCTTTTTTTTTTTTTTTTTTTTTTTTTTTTTTTTTTTGAAGGCAAGATAGGAGAATTTTTAACAACACATAAATGAGTGGACCAAGGAAAGATCAGACCTCCAGATATTCAAGGCCAGTTGAAGAAATAGTGCAACACACAT